>OX030966.1:5208892-5336392 GCA_943735955.1 Piscicola geometra | reverse complement strand
CCACCCCATCACCACATCATCATCAACACATCATCATCACCACGTCATCACCACATCATCATCACCACATCATCATCACCACATCATCATCACCACATCATCATCACCACATCATCATCACCACATCATCATCACCACATCATCATCACCACCCCATCACCACATCATCATCACCACATCATCATCATCATCACAGGCATTCGTCTTCAGCAAGGCAACAGAAACCGAAGTCAGCACTCACCAATTCGAAATCACTGGATCCACCTATGCCCCAGAGGGAGAACTGTGAGTGGTGGTGATGATGATGATGTTGATGATGATGATGATGATGATGATGATGGTGGTGGTGGTGATGGTGGTGGTGCTGTGAGTGGTAGTAATACCAAAATGGACCCCAAGCCTTACTTCTCAACCTCCAAACCCGCACAAACACACCACAACCACACCACACAACCACCAAAACCACAACCAAAACCCTCCCAACCACGCCACACCACACCACAACACAACACACCACACCACACCACACCACAACACACCACACCACACCACACCACACCACACCACACCACACCACAACACACCACACCACACCACACCACACCGAACCACACCACACCACACCACACCACAACACACCACACCACAACACAACAGCTTTTTGGACGGCAAGCAAGTGAAGACACAAGACTTCCCTGGTCTGCAAGAAGTGGCCACCATCTGCTCCATGTGCAACGACTCTTCCGTCGATTACAACGAGGTTTGTTAGTAGTAGTGGTGTTGGTTGATAGTGGTGGTTGGTTGGTAGTAGTGGTTGGTAGTGGTGGTTGGCTGGTAGTAGTGGTTGGTTGGTTGGTAGTAGTGGTGGTTGGTAGTGGTGGTTGGTTGGTTGGTAGTAGTGGTGGTTGGTTGGTGGTTGATAGTGGTAGTGGTTGGTAGTAGTGGTTGGTAGTGGTGGTTGGTAGTGGTGGTTGGTTGGTAGTAGTGGTTGGTTGGTTGGTAGTAGTGGTGGTTGGTAGTGGTAGTGGTTGGTAGTAGTGGTTGGTAGTGGTGGTTGGTTGGTAGTGGTGGTTGATAGTGGTGGTGGTTGGTAGCGGTGGTGGTTGGTAGTGGTGGTGGTTGGTAGTGGTGGTGGTTGGTAGTGGTGGTTGGTAGTGGTGGTGGTTGGTAGTGGTGGTTGGTAGTGGGGGTTGGTAGTTGTGGTGGTTGGTAGTGGTGGTGGTTGGTAGTGGTGGTGGTTGGTAGTGGTGGTGGTTGGTAGTAGTGGTGGTTGGTAGTAGTGGTGGTTGGTAGTAGTAGTGGTTGGTAGTGGTGGTTGGTAGTGGTGGTTGGTTGGTAGTAGTGGTTGGTTGGTTGGTAGTAGTGGTGGTTGGTAGTGGTAGTGGTTGGTAGTAGTAGTGGTTGGTAGTGGTGGTTGGTTGGTAGTGGTGGTTGATAGTGGTGGTGGTTGGTAGTAGTGGTGATTGGTAGCGGTGGTTGGTAGTTGTGGTGGTTGGTAGTGGTGGTGGTGGTTGGTAGTGGTGGTGGTTGGTAGTGGTGGTTGGTAGTGGTTGTTGGTAGTGGTGGTTGTTTGAAGAAGTGGTAGTTGTTAGTGGTAATAAAAGTTTTTTAAATGTAGAATCTAAATATTTATAACTCAGTGAATGTAATTCTGCTAGAAGGAAAAATAAGTTTTAATTTTATTTTCAAATAGTCATTCAGTTCCCTTGCGTTAAGTCCTCAAGACCTTCATGCTTCTCCCACAGGCGAAACACCAGTACGAGAAAGTGGGAGAAGCGACAGAAACTGCTTTGACAGTTCTGGTAGAAAAACTCAACCCTCACGCCATCAACAAGTCAGGCCTCAGACCAAAGGAACTGGGCACCGTGTGTAACCAGGAAATCCAGGTTGTTGATGCTGATGATTTTTATTTAATACAGTGTCGAGATAAGCTATATGATGTGCTTGCTATATAATGGAATAATTGTGGCTCTGAATGATGATGATTTGCTTGAGTTTGAAACAATGGTTTTCCAACTTCTACTACTCTTTGTTATATTCTTCTTACTTTATTGTCGACTCCCCTCTTTCTTCCTAATCCAATTTTTTTCTATTTCCATTATTTTCATTTCTTCTCCCTTTCAACTGCACAGACTCAATGGCGCAAAGACTTCACGCTGGAGTTCTCAAGAGATCGTAAAAGCATGAGCAGTTACTGCGTGCCCTTGAAGCAGACCAAGCTGGGACCGGGACCCAAGATGTTTGTCAAGGTGAGCCATGGTGCTGGTGCTTCGAGTAATATAAAATAAAAATATTATTTAAATATTATATATATTAATAGGTGATTTTGGAGTGGCTTTGCAACGATGTTATATTAGTGATTTCATATATTTAGTGTGTTGTTTTTGTACCATCCAAACGCTCCCTATTAATTCCCCCTCTCCTCCTTCCCCCCCCCCTCCCCCCAACTTTAGGGAGCGCCAGAAGGAGTGTTGGACAGGTGCACATTTGTGAGGGTGGGTGCAGAAAAGGTGCCCATGAACGCACAACTCAAGGCTGAGATCTACAAACACGTCAAGGCGTATGGAACCGGTGGGTGGGTGGAAGTAATGGTGACATTAATAGGTGGAGATGTTGGAAAAAAAATGGGAAGAAGGAATGTTGAAAGCATTTGTGTACAATTCTTGAGACAAACCCATCATTTTAACTTGAATATGATTTTAACCAAGACAACACACACAAAACTAAATAGACAAATATACACACCCAAACACACACACACACTCACACACACACACACACAAACACACACAAACACAAAAACACACCTACCAACACACAGACACACACAAAAACAAACACAGGAAGAGACACACTCAGATGTCTGGCTCTGGCTACCATTGATGCACCACCAAAGGCCTCTGACCTGAACCTTGAAGACGCCACCAAGTTTGTGAACTATGAGGTGAGAGGTGGTGGGGGTGGTGTAGTGGTGGGGTGCTTTAAAGTGGTGTGAAGGGGTGAGGGAAACTGTGGAGATGATGTGGGCTTCGTGTGGTGTGTGATAGCGTGGTGTGCGTTCATGGATTAAAGTCCAATGGTCCTTATAGAAGGGATTTTTCAGTGAGCTTGTTATTTAAAGAAGCGCTAGTGTATTATATTGATCGTGTGGTGTAATTAAGCTTAGCAGTAGTGCTTGTGATAGTATACTGTCCATGATGGCTCAGTGTGATGACGTACCAGTAGTTTGGGGATACTTTAGTGATGGCAGTGGTGCTCAACCACACCATCTAATTCCCCCCTCTCCCAGACGAACTGTACATTTGTGGGCGTGGTTGGTATGCTGGACCCGCCCAGGAAAGAAGTGATTGACGCCCTCAAAAACTGCAAGCTGGCAGGTATCAGAGTCATCGTCATCACCGGAGACAACAAGGTTTGGTTGGGGAAGAGAAGGTGGTAGGTTGAGTATGAATTAGTGGAAGCTGGTGGGGATTTGAAAATATCAAAGTGAAGTCAATTAAAATTTGTTTGATGGGGCGATGATGACAGAATAGAACTCCACACCTCTCCTCCACCTTCTTCCAGGCCACGGCTGAGGCGATCTGCAGACGTATCGGAGTTTTCAGCGAAACAGAAAGCACCGAAGGCAAGTCGTACACTGGCAGGGAATTCGATGATCTGCCGTTGGCGCAGCAGACCCAAGCCGTCAGGAACGCCAGACTCTTCGCTCGCGTGGAACCGGCGCACAAGTCGAAGATTGTTGAGTTCTTGCAGGCTGATGGTGAAATCTCAGCTATGGTGTGTTGGAGGGGTTGGATAGTTTTGGGGTTGAAGGTTGATCGAAAATAGACTTGGTTTTTAAACTGAGTTTTGATTTAAAAATCAAAATGCCTATTTTTATTTTCGTTTCAAGCAATACTTCTCAACACAAAATTTTCTTTTACTCAATAAATCAATTATTAAAATACAAATTTAAATTTTTCTAACTTTCAAACAACCTTTCCACACAGACAGGTGACGGTGTAAACGACGCTCCAGCCCTGAAAAAGGCCGAAATTGGAATCGCCATGGGCTCAGGAACCGCAGTCGCCAAGTCAGCTTCTGAGATGGTCTTAGCAGACGATAACTTCTCGACCATTGTGTCTGCCGTAGAGGAGGGAAGGGCCATTTACAACAACATGAAGCAGTTCATTCGTTATCTCATTTCATCAAACATCGGAGAGGTTGGAATGGGTTTTATATTGCCTATCTGGAAACTTTTAACTTTTTTAATGTGGTATTTTGGTTAGAGGAGTTTACAAATGTTTTTAAAATTAGATGTAACGGTTTAGAATTCCAAAATGTCAAAATTGTATTTCTTTTTCTCACCCTCTCTCCCCCTTTCAACATCACAGGTAGTGTGCATTTTCCTGACAGCAGCTCTTGGCATGCCTGAGGCGCTGATTCCCGTTCAACTGTTGTGGGTCAACTTGGTAACTGACGGACTCCCAGCCACTGCTCTTGGCTTCAACCCGCCTGACCTCGACATCATGAACAAGCCACCGAGGAGCTCGAAGGAACCCCTGATCAGCAAGTGGTTGTTCTTCAGGTACATGGCGATCGGAGGATACGTGGGTGTTGCCACTGTTGGTGCCGCTGTGTGGTGGTTCACTCTGTACGAAGATGGACCTCAGCTAAACTTCTACCAGCTGGTGAGGCGTGGTGTGGTGTGTGAAAGGTTTTGGAATGGAAAATGAATAGATTGAATGTTAGATTTTCGACGTTAACGATACATTTCATTTGAGCTTATAACCGCTTCTTTCTCATTATTTTTCAAGTTTTTTTATTCTCACTTCCTCTTATTGAATTTCCTCTTTTTCATTTTTTTTTCTCTTCATCACTCCTTCCCCCCCCCCCCCCACAGACCCACCACATGCAGTGTCTAGTGCAAGACGAGAGGTTCAAGAACTTTGATTGCGAAATCTTCGACAGTCCCAAGCCGAAGACGATGGCGTTGTCAGTGCTGGTCGTCATTGAAATCTTCAATGCACTCAACAGGTAGGCGGTAGCAGTGGTGGTGTGGGGTGGAGTGGTTGAAGATGATGGAGATGGTTAAAAAATGAGTGGTAAAAGAAGCAGTTTGGGAGAAGGTGGGAAGATGAAAAGTGAAAGGATGAGGAGGGAGAAAAGAGGTTGTGGGAGAAAAGAGATGTGAAAAAGAGTTAAGAGAAAGGAGTTAGGGGTGTGAGAAAAATGTTTAAAAAAGGGGAAGAGTGGCTGAGGGAGGCGTTAAGAAGACATAAAGTTAAAGTTGTTAGTCGTGTGTGCACCTATTCTGTACAGGCTATACTTCACTAAAAATTTCACACAAAGTCTGCAAAAAAATCATCATGGCCAATAAATTCCAAACTGCTCAACAGTATTTCAGAGAACCAGAGTCTGCTGGTGATGCCGCCATGGTACAACAAGTGGTTGATGGCCGCCATCGTCGTCTCGATGAGCCTGCACTTCCTCATCCTTGAAGTCGACTTCTTGGCGGTTGGTGCTGCTTGTGGTGGTGATGGTTATAGTTGTGGGTTGTAGTTGTGGTGCTGCTTGTGGTGGTGATTGTGGTGGTGAGGGTTGTAGTTGTGGTGGTGCTTGTGGTGGTGATTGTGGTGGGGGTTGTAGTTGTGGTGGTGATTGTGGTGGTGATGGTGGTGGTGAGGGTTGTAGTTGGGGTGGTGCTTGTGGTGGTGAGGGTTGTAGTTGTGGTGGTGATTGTGGTGGTGAGGGTTGTAGTTGTGGTGGTAATTGTGGGGGGTGTAGTTGTGGTGGTGATTGTGGTGGGGGTTTGTAGTTGTGGTGGTGCTTGTGGTGGTGATGGTGGTGGTGAGGGTTGTAGTTGTGGTGGTGATTGTGGTAGGGGTTGTAGTTGTGGTGATGAGAGTTGCTGGTTGTGGTGGTGATGGTGGTGGTCGGGGGTTGTAGTTGTGGTGGTGCTTGTGGTGGTGATTGTGGGGGTTGTAGTTGTGGTAGTGATTGTGGTGGGGGGGGTTGTAGTTGTGGTGGTAATTGTGGTCGTGGGGGTTGTAGTTGTGGTGGTGATTGTGGTGGTGGGGGTTGTAGTTATGGTGGTGATTGTGGTGGTGAGAGTTGTAGTTGTGGTGGTGATTATGGTGGTGGGGGTTGTAGTTGTGGTGGTGATTATGGTGGTGGAGGGTTGTAGTTGTGGTAGTGGTTTTGGTGGTGCAAACGGTAATAAGAGTAGGTTTAATAGTGGTAATAGTGTTGGGAGTGGCTCAATTAAAAATGGCCTTTACTACATTCATTTCACCACTTTTCAACCAACACAGCCACTTTTCAACCAACACAACCACTTCTCAACAACCACAACTACTACCACTTATCAACAACCACAACAGACGGTCTTCCAGATCACTCCACTGAACATCCCAGAGTGGATAGCAGTTCTCAAGATCTCCTTCCCTGTCATCCTCATCGATGAGGTCCTCAAACTGATCGCCAGGAAGATTACTGATGGTGAGGAAGAAGGGTTGAGTGGAGTGGAAGAGTGAAAAGTGGAGGGTTGAGGAGGGAGGGTTGAGTGGAAGGTTGAGTGGAGTGGAAGAGTGAAGAGAGAGGGTTGATGAGAGAAGGTTGATGAAAGGGTTGATGAGGGAGGGTTGATGAAAGAGGGTTGATGAAAGAGGGTTGAAGAGAGAGGGTTGATGAAAGAGGGTTGATGAGAGAGGGTTGATGAGGGAGGGTTGATGAGTGGAGGGTTGATGAAGGAGGGTTGATGAGGGAAGGTTGAAGAGTGGAGGGTTGATGAAGGAAGTTTGGAGAGTGGAGGGTTGAAATAAGTGGAATAAAAATATAGAGGGGATGGGATAATGAAAGAGGGTGGAGTAGGAAGGAAGGTGAAGGTGGAAAAAGTAGCGAAAGAATTTAAGAAAGTGGATGACGATACTAACATATAGAAAGTAACTTAACTTTCTTCCATTCACAGTTCCCACCCGGATCAAGCGAGAAAGCGACTAAAACCAACGTAGCAAACAAATTCATCATCAATTCATAGGCTCATGAATATTCAATAAGACGTCATTTTGAATTTGTAAAAAGTTGTGTTTTTGAGACATTTCGATATCAATAGAAATAATGAAAATAATAATTATATTAAGAAAAATAACAATTTGTATTTGAATTTCGAAAATCAAAAGTTTTCTAGCTCTTGTTCTTCGTCTCTTTCTATCTTTAGTTCTCTCTCCTACCTTCCAATCTTCCTCTTCTCTTCCTTCTTCCTTCTCTCTCCTTCTTCCTCCTCTCTCCTATCTTTCTTTAATCGCCATCTTGATTGTAGTAGCAAAGTTTACATTTCTCTAGACTGAGGGTTGTGTGCTAGCTCAGCTTGTTGCTCTCAGCAAGCGATCGCCTAGTATTTCACCTTTTGTTTCTTCCCATTTGAACATGAAAAATTCTCAAAGCCTTATTCTTCGGTTATAAATTCACTTTTAATTGTTTGAACTTTCTCAACTGCACGATGCCTTCCCACATCTACACCGCCTCCTCTTAATTCCGGATGCCCTAGAAACAGTTCCTTATTTCAATGTGAATATCATCATGGCCATTACAAATATTATTTAAATCATTCAATTCATTATTATTATTTAAATCATTTAATTCCTTATTATTATTATTATTATTATTATTATTATTATTATTATTATTATTTAAATCATTCGATTCATTAATATTATTATTGTTTTTGATCTTTTTTTTCGATTTGATGAAATACTGCCTATATCTTCTTCGCTATTTCTCTTTATTAAACCAAAGCAATATTCTCATCAGGCCTCGATCCTACTATACTTCCTACCATATCATATCTGTTATCTCTATTAGTATGAATATATTTATTTTACTTATCATTATTTTCTTGTTACTTATTTCCTTTCTATTCACCCCATTGATCATGATTGATCACGCACAGAGGTCATTTTAGGTTTGAGATTTCAACTAGTGTGTCAGACACCACTCCATTAGCGGCCACTACCACCACTCAGCGACTGCGAGCGGTCGTTGTGTTGTTGCGGTCGTTGCTGATGATGGTTTTGAGAAATTAAAAGAACGTCTTTTGTTTGAATTGTATGGCTTTGAGGCAAAATAATCGAATAAACAATTAAATTTTAGTATTAGGAACAATACATTATATGATACAATAGAATTAAGATAGGTGCAATCAGATACGGTGAAGTATCATTTAACGGATCAAACAGTGGAAAGAAATATGTATATTGAAAACATGATGTTTTTATTATCTGATTCAATGCTTCCATTAAATAAACAAAGATATTTTTATCCATAAAACCACATAAGGTGTTGGGAGAAATATTACAATTTGTGACATGAAAATGTCTTGAAGAGCGAGGACAAATTCTGATCCATGTTTTTTTTATAGTGGCATGAAAGAAATGATTCCCCTTTCATTATTTTCTAGCAAGGGGTCGCAATACAGAAAAAATATAATATTAGAAACTATGGTTCAACGTTTAGAGTGTCAGAGGTATAAAGTTTCCAGCAGCGGAATTCAACAAGTTGAAAAAGAAGCAACTTAACAAGCTCGTGACATCAACTGCGGATTTTCAGTGATTCGGTCTCGATACAACCATTTATTTAGGCATTGATTCGAAGATCTGGAAAGACATTTTTGAATTCCGTTATACAAAGCAATTATATATTTCGTGAATAATCGATGAATAAAAATCTGACTTTTACTGAATAATTTATTTCGGAAACAATAAGTAAGTTTCATTTTTCTCTTCGTATATTATCGAATGTTGACAAGGGTTTTTAAATACAATTTTTATTAATGTCATAAAACTGAAAAATTAGAATTACAAAATAGAGTGTAGCAATGATGGCTTAATTTAAATCCAACACCACCCAACTTATAATTATTTCTAATTATTTCTTCTTCATTTCTGTGAAAGGAATTTTTAAATATAAGTTTTTTAATAAATATTGTCCCTTATAAAAAATTTGATTTTAATTATCATTTATTTAAGATGTTCGACTTTATATTTACAGGTTATATTCATGATATTCTATAAATTCTCGGAACTACAATATTCAAAAAGTGATTATCAGTTTATAATCAAAAAAGCAATCATTTTTATAATACCGGAGTCAAGGATTTCATCAGTGGGTATTTCTCGCCCCCGCAGAATCCACCTATGAGTTTCCAATCATTGTGATAAGTGGTAGTTATGATTTGGTTTGGAAATATGATTCATACGTTTTTAAGAAACAATGATTTCATTAAAGAGTATCTTTTTTTCAACTTTCGTTAGTCATTCAATAACTTTCCAAAATAATTTGTTTAATAAAAAAATATTTTGATTTTTCGATTATATTTTTTATTTTCTAAATCATTTTCTTTTTTTAATTGCAATTCTACGTCTTTTTTTTCTTTTGGTTACCTGTGAAATCATCAAGGTCCAGAGACCAAACCCCCCATCCGCCGTAACCTTCAGACTTAATGTAATCTCTCTGCAAAGTATTTTCAAGTTTTTTGAATATATAAACTTCAACACTTATTTGAGGTTTTTTATATACATTTATGAATTTAAAAACAAATTGATGATAAAACTCACTAGTGAGTGCAAAACAATTATTAAAATCCCAAAATTTATAAACTTTTGTGCCAAAAAACGTTGAACTAGCCTTCGCTTTGAAGCTGCCTTCATTTTCGTAGCTAACCCAGAGTTTTCCATGCGTTAAGTAGAATGCCTTGTGAAGGCTGCTGTAACTCATTGAGGCCAGTTTTGCAAATGTACAAATCTGAAGTTTTAATTTTCTTTCAACAGCGCGAATAAATGAAATTTTTAACTTTTTTTACTACCACAATAATTACTTGAACTGGATTGAAGCAAAAAAACAGTTAATCCATCAACGGAAATATATATATTTCTTTAACAAGTTTTGTTAAAGTTGAATAACCAATTCCATTGACTAACTTCATAGTGTGACATGAATCCAACTTCTTTCGTGAATTCTCCGGCAGGACAAGGACCAGTGGTGGGAGATCCAAGCTTGTTGATTTTAGCATTGGCCAACTTAAAGCACCTGGTGAAGTATCACTTATTATGTATTAAGAAGTTACTATGTATTAATATTTAATAATATTGACTCTTGGTTTACACAAAAATGATTTTGGTCGCTTTTTAAACTCTTCAGGGCTTCATTTAGGTAAAGCTTATAGCCTATAAGCTATGAGTTATAAGTTATAGGATATTTAATACTTTTATAATTTGATTATTTATTTATTTTACATTTGAATTTAATTTTATTCGGATAGTGTTGATTATTAGTACTGAGATAGACTTAAGTCTGAAATCGATGGAAAGTCTAAAGATGAAACAATTAGGATTGGATTTTTTCCTTTAATGGGTTATCTGCATAATCTACATATGCTCAAAACACATCTGAATGAATGTCTCACCTTCCGTACGCAGCCAGTCCAACTACCAACTTACACTTGTCCAAACCCAATGACACCACGTACTTAGACGCCCAATCCTGAGAAGTCGTATGATTTCATGAAGATTCAGGTAATCAATTAATTAATTAATTATTTAATTAATCAATCAATCAAACAATCAATCAATCTGAGAATAATATATTTCATTGAGCATGTAATTAAAGACGAAAAAGACAAATGCTACCAAGTTGAGGTTATCTCCAGGAGTGGAATACAATGGAGCGGTGAATCCAGTGACTGAGTTCCATGGACCATTAAAATCGAATGAAATGAGACCTACAAAGTCAACGTACCTGATGGGTTTGAATCGGTTGCAATGAATTGTTGCAATGAAAGTATAACTTTTTATGTTTTTTGTTTTTAACGTTTTAACGCTTTTTATACAATATCTGAAAAACTAAAAAAATTTTTGTTAACGAAATAAATTGAAACTGAAATCTATAGAATTAAAAATGGAAAGTTCGCCTAGAAATGTGTAAGAGATAACTTGTTGAGTTTTGACGGTTCGAAACCATCGTCGATGATTTTTTGAACAGCCGGCATCGTGACAGTCAACAGAAGCGTCAAGTTTCTAGCTGTGATTTCGTCTCTGAACTCCTGAGGGACAAAATTATATGAGTGTTCAATGGCTACGATATGAGATAGATAAATTTGAAGCTTATTTTTTCAAATTTTATATTTAAACTTAATTGAAAATGCTATTCAAATTGTTAAAAAATGACATAAAAAGAAATTGTAAATTTTTCACTACATTTATAATTTCAGCTCGATGCTTCAACGAAGCTTTACTTGCCAATCAATCAATCAGTCAATCACTCAAATCAATTTCTATAGCGCTCTTTCTTCAAATTCAAGAGCCACTCACTTTGACAAGGAGAGTATACCTCAGCTTGTCCATTGGAACACTCCCTTGCGAACGAGGGTTCTGGAAGTCCAACTGAATGCCATCGAAGCCATACCTCTGCAGAATCTCGATGGAAGATTCGATGAAGGCTTTCCTCATTGCAGCTGACGCCAAGGTTTTTGTCAATTCTTTTGCTGGTGTCTTCGATCCCTCCACGAATAAGAGAGTCTTGAGGTCTGGCTGTTTCTTCTTCAATTCGTTGAATTTCATGTACCTCAATTAGGGAGTTTTTACATTTAATTTTATAATTCAATGTATTGAAATACTTATAGTTCAAAGTAGTAAAGTACTATTAATACATTAAATAAGAAAATATAGAAAATAAAAATTTAAAAAGTAATATAGAAACGAATACTTTAATTAAATCGATACAGAAATTTAAAAAATTCAATAAATTTCAATAAATCAATTTAGAAACTAATACTTTTAATAAATCAATATATATATATAAATAATTTCAATAAATTAATATAAGAATTAGTTTTTATAAGAATTTATAGAGTATTAAAATAATTCTTTTTTTATGCAAATTCCAACTTAAACTCATTAAATGAGTTATTTTAAACAATTTTAGCTTTGATTATTTGAACCGCTATTCAACCCTTTCCCTCCACTCACAATCCGGTCATCCCTTCGTCACTCTCCCTGGCCGCTATCAGCTTACTGTCCTGCATCTGTTTTGAACAGAGTTATATTTTATTGTTGGTTTAATTTTTCATCTTTTTATTTAATACTTTTTTTAATTTTATTTTTAACATACTATAAAATATACCGTGAAAAGCCGAAATATTCTGACACATTTGTATAAACAAAAATTTAATTTTGCAAATATCTGTATTGAAAAAAAATAATTTAGTTTTCTTGGTCGGAAAATACTAAAGAAATTGATTTTTTTATTAATTATTCTTTGTATTTTAAAACTTCTTTATTATAACACATTAAAAATTAATTTTTAACAATATTATTTTCATTATTTTAATAATAGTGATGAATAATGTCTGATATTGACAGAAAATAGTTGTTTGGATAAAAGTATCTTAGAATAAAGAGTGTCCGAACATATAGATATAAAAATATTATTTATATATTTTATTTATTTTATAACATTAAGAAATAGTTTTCAATACGTTCCTTTGAAACACCTCTTGAGTACTTATCAAAATCTTTTTAATGAGCTTACTTTAGCGATGGCAAAGACGAGGTGGGAGCAGAGGCTGGGATCGACATCTTCTAGCGTGAACTTGCCAGCGCCAGTTCGGTTCTGCGACCAGTTGGTGAAGTAACAAACTTTGTAATCGCCTGCGGAAGGAAAGATCGAGGCAATCACTACGATTGCAAGTTAGAGGATTATAAAATATAACAATTTCAATGATTAATGAATCATCAATGATTAATGAATCATCAATGATTAATGAATCATCAATGACTTCTCACCTGCTTGGGCAACGGCGACGAGACAGATCAGCACAGAGAAAGACAGCTTCATCTTCAGTTCTTAACCAAGACTTGCTGAAGCCTTTCTTTTATACACCTCAGTGAAGATCTTTATTTAATAATAAATATTAATAAATTGATTTTTACTTACATTTGATTTGTTTGAATAAAAATTAAAACACTTAAAATAACTACGCCAGCGAGGCTGTGGCCACTAACTATAGTTTCAGATAGACGATGTTGTAGGCGTGATGACGTCTTTGCTTCTCAGAATCAATCTATTATTTTCATACATTTTTTCCCCTTATCAACTCAGGTTTAGATTTATTTAAATGATTTAAATTTATAAACCAACGTATTCGCACATTTTAATATAGTTTTCTTTCAATGTAAGAAAATAAATACTTTGATTTTATCCCGAAATAATCAAAATTGATAAATAAAAGTTATTTTTTCTGTAGGTTTTCTATTCTTAGTTAAATTAAATTAGTCATCATATTATTGAAATTCGTTGCGAGCATTTTTCTTTTTTGCCACAATTTCCACCATAAACATTCATTTTTTTCAATTCATGAATTGAGGACCTAAAAGTACAATTATTTCCCTCAAAAATTATAATGTCTGAACATTATGGGTGTCCGAACATATTTTACGTTACTCGTTACTTCTAAACATCCATTACCATCCTTATTCGAATACTTTTCTATATTTTGTCTTTTTATATTGAAATTAAATGTTTAGTTTTTGCAATATATAAATGTCCATCATTTTCAATAAATATTTGTTAATATTTTATTAAGATAATTTTATTCTAACGTTATTGCACAACAATTACTTAATCGATTTATTTTAAACAAGTTAACTAAAGTGGTGAATAAATCATTTTATTACAAACATTAAAATTTTGGAACGATTACGTAAAAGGCAAAACTACATTAAACATCATTTATGAAAGGGCTTATATTTTAAGTAGGCAGGGGAGGCAAGAATTGGCAAAAATCGATAAAGTTGAAAGTCGTGATGTTCACTTGGAAGATGGTTCTTAGGTTTCTTCATGAATATTTGAAGTTTGTACTTATTATGAAAAAACCCCACACACATTCGAAAAACTAAATCAAAGTTTTAGCTTTTGACATCAGAGCTGCAAATAAAATAAATCATGAGATAATATAATTTTAAAGATTGAATCCGAGTATGCCATTTTTAAACATCTTCTCCTAATCTCAAATGGGGTTTGAGCTGTAAAGCTACTTTTTTTATCGACTATTGCATTCAAACCTATAGATTTTTTGCGAAATCTCTTGCATTCAAAAGATAATCTCTTGCATTCTCTGCCTTTTCTCGATGACCTTTGAACAGGTCCAAAGTAATGTCAAATGACTGTATTTGTAACATATTTGTTTCTGGCTCTAGCTTAGCAGAATATTTTTCCATTAAACAAAACGACACTATAAAGAATACAGTAATGTACTGAATTATATGCAAAGGGTTATAGATAACTAATTTATATGATGTATTTGTGAGTCTTTACTTGAACGATACTTGTTTTCAACGTTTTGCTATTTAGTAAAATAATTCCGTGGCAAAAGGGGGAGCCCCTGGATACACCCATGCCTGGGTTGATGGATTTGGCGAGAGAATAAATAGACAAAGTGGTTGCAAAAGAAGAAGATGAAGAAAATAAAGGATTATGGACCCAAAAGATTTTTTTGGCAACCCCTTAGAAAAAGGGTTTACTTTGGAAATTGTACTCATAATTTATGCAAATGAGATTAACGATTGACATAGATAAATTTCCTATGTTTAAATCGCTGTATGGTTATAAAAGGGCGCATTGTTTAATTCATTCGATGTAAACAATCGGTACATCCAATGCGTTTTGAACGTTAATAATAATAATAATAATTGCCATTTTTGTATAGCGCCCGGGCACGCAACTGAAGCGCTTTCACTGCGTCGTAATGCAATAAAGAAATAAAAATAATTATAATAGTAATGTTATGAAAAGGAGAGCAAAGAGTAGCATGGAGTAATTATTAAGAATGATAGGCTAAGTTAAAGTAATGAGTTTTCAGTTTGGCTTTGAAAGTCGAAAATTGGTTGATGCTTCGAAGTGCAGGTGGAAGGGCATTCCAAGTTGTTGGAGCTGCGTGACGGAAAGCTCTTTTTGAGATGTTGTTTGTAGTGGATTCTTGGTTGAGGAGAAGAGATGAAGATGAACGCAGTTGTTTGTTTGATGTTTTTTTAGTTATGAGTTTGCTGAGATATGACGGTATTGAGGTTTGAAGAATTTTGAATGTGGTGATGGCTATTTTAAAGGATATTCGAAAGTCTATAGGAAGCCAGTGGAGTTTTATAAGATTTTCCTTTGATGATTGAACAAGGTGATGGCCTGGGTAATCACAGTTGAGTGTGATTCTAGCCGCCTTGTTTAAAACTGATTGTAGACGATTTCTTTCTTGATTGGTGATATTATATAATAGCGAGTTACAGTAGTCAAGTCTGCTTAGTATTAGACATCGGGAAAGTGAGGCGGAGAGATCAGTAGTAATGAATGGGCGTATGTGTTTGATTGCTTTGAGATGATAGTGTGATGATTGGATGATAGATGTGATGTGGTTTTTGAAAGTGAGTTAGCTGTCTAGGGTGACTCCGAGTATTTTGAGATTGTTATTGATGGGGATTTTATCTGAGTTGATGTTGACAGATGATATTGTGTTTAAACTATTTAATTGATAAGGGGTGCCTAGTTTTATTATTTCTGATTTAGTGGTGTTAAACTGGAGATAGTTATTGAGAAACCAAGTTTCCATGGTTTGTATGCAAGATGTGAGGTTACTAGTAGCTTGGTTGGATGTATTAGGTGTGATGAATTGAAGAAGTTGTATATCATCAGCATATTTATGGTAGGTTATGTTGAATTGGTTGACTATATTTGAGATAGGTGAGATGTATGTGGTGAAAAGAAGCGGTCCAAGAACAGAGCCTTGAGGAACGCCGTGTTGTATATTGGTTGGTGATGAGATGTGTGTACCTAATTTAACTTGATAATGTCTATTTTCTAAATAAGATGACAGCCAGTTTAAAGCTGTTCCATCAACTCCAAATTCTTTATGAAGTCTGTCGATGAGGATGGAATGGCTGATGGTGTCGAAGGCTGCTGATAGGTCGAGTGATGCGAGGAGGGTGGTATTTTTTGAGTCGCATCCGTTGAAAATGTGGTCAGTTAGATGGAGTAGGGCTGTTTCTGTAGAGTGGTAAGGTCTATAGGCTGATTGGTGACTGGGATAGTTTGGATTGGAGGGGATGTGAGGTTGTAGTTGTTTTAATACGGCCTTTTCCATAATTTTTGATATGGTGGACAGGTTGGAAATAGGTCGATAATTTGCTGGATTGGTTGTGTCGATGTTGGCTTTCTTTAATATTGGTGTAATTTGGGCTGCTTTGAAAGTAGATGGAAAACATCCTTCTTGGAAAGATAAGTTGACGAGCTGTGAGATGGCTTTTGACAATATTGAGCTACATTGTCTTATAACTTGGTGAGGAAAAGGATCAATGGGCGATGTCTTCGTGCATGTAGCATGAATGATTTGTTATTGCTAACACGCAAAATAAAATACTTTAAATTAATAAGATTTTTTTCTCCTATTAGTTTAGTTTAGAGAGTTAAAAACCACGCAGATCTTTTGACTTATTTTTATGTGAATAATTTTAATTTCAATGTGAACAGGTTTGACATTACTGAGTAAAATTATTATTAATTACTCAAAAAAGTATTCATAAAAGAAGTAAAGAAGCCTTATTTATTGTTCATTTAACGATATTACTCGCTTCAGATAGTTTGCCGAAATATATACCAGATTTGACATTACTGAGTAAAACTATTCTTAATGACTCAAAAAATTATTCGTAAAAGAAGTAAAGCCTTATTTATTGTTCATTTTACGATATATCTCGCCTCAGATAGTTTGCCGAAATATATATCGTGAACTATCATATAATTTTTTAAAAAATATTTAAAAAAAGAAGTAAAAGAAGTCTCAGTTATTGTTCATTTTACGATATATCTCGCCTTGGATAGTTTGCCGAAATCTAAAATAACATGGCCGCTTTTTGTTATTGTTAGAAACCAACAATCAGCTGATTCAAGAAATAAATAAACATTGCCATCAGCTGTTTTTATATTGCTATGTTTATGCTTCCGAGTACGATTTCCAAAGTATCCCAGAAAAAGAAAACACTTTTAAATACATTTTAGACTAAGTCTTAATGGCATAATGAGTTTTTTAATTTTTTATTTAATATTTATTGAGAAACAAAATTATCAAAATTACCAAAAAATATTAAAATATCTATTTTGAAAAATAAGTTATTTGTAAAAAGTGAGTAAACTTTTGATTCTGCCGAAAACGTGTTTTAATCTTGTTTATTTTTATCCGCAATTTATTTTTGTTTTTCAATTAATATATTAAAAGTTATTTATTCATAAAAATTTTCCAGTCAAATTTTGAAAATAAAAATGGGAAGTCCCGCTTGGGAGTTTGATGAGCATTTCTCATCGCACCTCGAGAATCATGGAAGTGTGGAGTCCAGGCCGGAAGACGTTGGTGAGGAGAATTTCACTGACGCAGAAGAAGAAGAAGAGTTGTACTACCAGGTGTACTTTGACAGAACTGAAGAGAGTAAAATTGATGAATCCTCGTCTGGCTTCAAAGTTGAAGAGGTTTCTCAGACTTTCAACGCCGATAAAACGACTGAAGGGGAATGTGGAAGTAATGATAGTGTGAGTTCCCTAAAGTCCAAGAACAAATCTGATAAAGTCTCAAAGATTTCTAACGCCCTCGAGAGTGCTGGCATGTCGATAAGTGAGTTGAAGAAGATCTTGAAGCAGAGCAGTGATGACTCAGACGATGCTACACCATCAGATGATGATAGTGATGATGAAGGGAGTAGTTCTTATTCAAAAGATAGTGATGGTGGGGGTGGTGATGATGATGATGATGATGATGACATGCAAATGAACTTCAATGCGGACCCGGAAGACAAGATGATCACTGAGATTCTCAAAAGCATGCCAGGTCTCCATAGAAGCTTCACTAGGCTTATAAAATTTGTATTTCATTATCAATATCAATAAAAAATAACTTTTATTTACCTATTTAATTTATTATTAATATAATTTATAATATTATACTTTTTATTATACAATATATATATATTATATTCAGTTTCAGTTGCGTGCCCGGGCGCTATACAAAAATGACAATTATTATTATTATATTATAAGTTCTTTTATTATCTTATCCATCCTATTCAAACCCTCATAAATCCACGATTCCTCCACACCACCATCCCCAGACTCACCATCGTCATGGAGGGTGGGTGAGTCGTCGGATGACTCGTTCATGCATGGCAGACGCCGTTGCACCAACTGCAACTACCACGGACACACCTCCTACCTCTGCCCCAAACCAAGGGTTACTATTTCATTACTATTTTGTTTTAAGTAGTTTTGAAATATTTTTATATATTTTTTTTGTTTATGCTTTTAAATGAAATTACCCTCTCATCCCTTCCATCATCCACCACCACCACCATCCTTCCATCATCCACCACCACCATCCTTCCATCACCCTTCTATCCCCACCCTTCTTCCAGAAGGTCATAAGGTGTATCTTGTGCTCCAGGGAAGGTCACCGCATGAACAAGTGCCAAGAACAGTTCTGTTTCCGTTGCCACCAAGTACCTCTAGATGTCCCTGTGTGTGTGTGTGTGTGTGTGTGTGTGTGTGTGTGTGTGTGTGTGTGTGTGTGTGTGTGTGTGTGTGTGTGTGTGTGTGTGTGTGTGTGTGCGTGTGTGTGTGTATGTGTGGGTGTGTGGGTGTGTGTGGTTGTTGTTGAAATGATAAAGAAATGAAAGATAATTTTTTAAAATAGATTTTAGCTTTATTATTAGCTTCATCATAATCATCATCATTATCAGGAGGGACACCCGATGAAGCAGTGTGGAGGCATGTCAGTGAAGGAGTACAGGTGTCTGAGGTGCTCAATGAGGGGTCATTTGGTCAGGGTGAGTAGTTGTTGCTGTTGTTGTTGAGGGGTTGTTGTTGTTGAGGGGTTGTTGTTGTTGAGTGGTTGTTGTCTGCCAGCATTCCATCATCATCTCACCTACCAATCACTCTCCTAACTGTATTCTTTCTTCTTGTCATTATGTCTTGCCTCTCATCCTTCTACCATCCCATCCATCCTTCCACCATCCTACCCATCCTTCCACCATCCCATCCATCCTTCCACCATCCCATCTATCCTTCCACCATCTTTTCACAGTCCTACCATTCCATTTATCCTTTCACCAATCTGTCCAGCATCATATCCATTCCTCACCACCCTCACACAATCCCATCCCACCATTCCCCCCCCCCCCCAGGAGTGTCCGGACTCTTGGAGACAGTATCACATGACCACCTCGTGGCCTGGCAGAGTGGTGGGAGGGGAGATGAGGGGTGGGGGTGGTGGGGCGGTGCACTGTTTCAATTGTGCCAAACAGGGTCACCTTGGACACGTTAGTGAAACTATCGTCATCATTGTCATCATCTCTATATCATCATTATCTATACCATCATTATCATCCTCTCCATATCATCAACTTACACCATCATCTAAATAATCATAATCTTGATTTTATTCTTATTAAAATTATGTTTTATAAATGATATTGAAGCATCAGCATTCGAACCATATCTTATTAATATTATTTTATATTATTATAGTTTGAACCATATCTTATTAATATTATTTTATATTATTATAGTTCGAACCATATATTATTAATATTATTTTTTATTTTATATTATTAAAATTTATTCTATTATTTTTCTCATTATTAAACACCCTCCCAGGTGTGTAAAGACAGACGCATGAACAACATCCACAACATCACTTCTCCGTTCATCCTCAAATACGACTACCAAGCCAGCACACCACGACCACTTACCCACCAATCCCTCCCCCTCACCACACCACCCTTGGGCCACCAACACCAACAACAACACTACCCCGACAGAGGGGGTCAGAGAGGGAGGGGAGTGGGGAAGGATGAAAGGGTGATGCATCTGAATTACAACAACGCGCTCTTCAGTGATGAAAAGAGCAGGGTAGTGACGACCACTCCATCTTTTCCAACTTCCAAGCGTGGTTTTGTGAACAGTCTTGCCGCCGCCAAAAGCCAGAACAAGATCAGCATCAAGAACCTAAACAACTCCAGCGTAGCAAACCGCGTCAAAAACGCCATTGCAAACACTGAATCTGTTGTCGATAGTTACAAAGGATTCAAAGCAAGGGGTGGTGGCAAGAGTAGCAGCTTCCACCATTCAGAAACCGCTATGGAACTCGGCGACTACTTGAGCTTAAATGGTGGTGGTGGCAGCCTCAGGAGAAGCAGCAGCAGCAGTGCATACCTCAATCAAGCCACTTCACTCCATCCCTACAATGAAACCAACCTCTCTGATCGACTTTCCTTCACTGAGTCCTCCTACACTCCCAGAAGAGGCACTTTTGGCAGCAGCACTCCAAGAAAGAGGGGAAGAGGCAGGTCTCAGTACAGCAACTGTGCTGATAACTATGACGACCCTCTCTGTGAAGATGTTTATGGCAATGATGATGCCAATACTATTCATACACCAAAAAGTTTTAAAAGTAAAAAGAAGAAAATCATGAGCAGCACGCCGATTAGTGGCTTCAAGGGCAAGTTAGACGAACCTGTCTTTAATGAAGACCAAGATTACAGAAGAAATAAGTTCCAAGGTAACGGAAACAACCGCAGCAACAACTGGAAAAACACTAGTAACACTTACGACACCACCAACAACTTGAGCAACAACACGACTAGTAAAAAGTGGAAAAATAACAAAAACAACAACTGGAACAAGCGAACCAACACTTCTAACAATTGGAACAACACCAACAAATCTTACAAACGCCTGCAAAAGTATTACGAAGGCGATGATTTTCCCAGAGACGTTGATGAGAGGAGCTCACAAGCCAAACACCACGCCCCCAACTTACACCCCGGCAGTGCCAAGGCATCCAGGCCAAACCGAAAGACCTAGCAAGGGGGTGTAGTCGCTTCAATGTATATTGTTGTTTAGGAAAATTTCCGTTAGGCTCTTAGCGCCTCAGAAATTCGATTCTGTATGTTATTGATTAATAAAACACGAACTTCTTTAATTATAAAGAATCCCTAGTTAGGACAGTAATAAAATACACGCGCGCTAATAGAATTAGATAAATGAGACAGACATTGTTTAAGATCATTTATTCCGAATCTAATATAATAGAAAAATGAAAACACTGAATTCTTGCGCTTTCATGAACACATGTGAAACGTGCAATGCTCCCTGAGAACTCTGTGCGAAAGCCTGCGAACTGCGGTCTTGAAGCTTTCTCATACTGGCGGCACTTCATCGTATAAGGCAATGCATTCCTACTCTTCTTAGGCCTACAAAGGGGCACATGCTAGCATTACAAGTGCCTCGGAAGAACCTCAGGCACAGCCATCAAGCGCGCTCACCTGCCTGGTGCTGGCCGGGTGGTCGTGGTAGGTTGGAGCCAAGTGGTAGCTGCGAAGGTGGGTGGTGGTGGTGGTACGACTGCACATGCATGCATGCATCAGATTCACCACCTACCTACTTATGATGCAGCCTTGACTGTACAGTACTAGTAGTACTAATGTACCTAGTATAGTACAAAGTACCAATGCAACAGCATCGACAACTACCCACCTAATGTAACACTAAAGAGATTTATTCTGGTAAAAAAAAGTCTGCGCAATTGTCGGCAATTGAATTAAGCGCAACAGCATTGAATAACGAGACATACACAGGAAAACGTACGAAAGTAACAATGTAACTATACTATATGAACAGTCAATCTAATTTATTATGAATATTCATATTAAGTCATTATTTTTATAAATATAGATATAACGGTGATATATATAGATATAGCGTCACATAGAAACATCCTTAGATCCAGAACTATAGAGAGCCTATGGAGAAGAGTAGAGGTAGGATAGGCTAGATACCTACATGCACCTTGCATTAAGCCTACACAACATAACTACATTACAATCCTGTGAATTATCGGTGGTGGTGGCTAATTAATATTCATATTGGGTATCATAAAGATAATTAGTATCATCATGAATATCAATTGATTACTTAATTAACTATGCATACACCTACACACATGCGCCTTTTACACTCATAACCACACAACCACCTAAACACACACACAAACATAAAAACACACACACACACAGGTGCATACCTGGATAGTTTGCGCGCCCGCCCCATTAATTCGATCCATCATGCCCATCCCCATCATCATCATCATCTCTTCATGCCTCCGCCACCACCGCCATAACTGGCACCACCCCCATACCCTGCGCCATAACCACCGTACCCACCTGTAGGAGAGGCGCATGTCAATCATTCATTCATTCGCGTGGTGGTGCACTGAATGATGGGTGGATGCATGCATAGGTGGAAGGATGCATGGGTGGATGGATGCATGGATGGGTAGATGGATGCGTGATGGATGGGTGGATGGATGCGTGAGTGGGTGAGTGGGGGCAATGGATGATAATGATATATGGATGAATGCATGGGTGGATGAATGATGGATGAATGATGGATTGAAAGATACCCTCGTGGGACGAGAAATTGATGTTTTGTTAAGAATTCATGTGTTAATTAAAAGAAGCGTCATATATCCACATCATTACTATCACCACCACCATCATTACCATCATCACCACCTCCGTAGGGTCCAGCGGCTCTTTGGGAGTAGCCATTGTTCTTCATGACACCTCCCCCGTAACCCGAGGCATAGCCCGACCCAAAGCTACCTGCTAGGAGATTGAATGATTCATGGTAAAATAAATTCCATCTATTATGAAGTTAATTGTAAAGAGGTTTGAATAGATTCAAAGATAAAAACATACATAGTACACCAACACATACATACTAAGTACAAACACACACACACAAACACCTACCATGTGCGTATCCATTGCCATAACCACCTCCACCGCCACCGCTGTGACTCCAACCACCACCACCGGGACCATTCCAGCCACCACTCGCGCCTCCGTAACCACCATAGCCGCCATAGTCACCCGCTTGAGGATGATTGAAGCAATTAAGGAACATTGTATAAGAAGCAAGTCGTTGACATTGATGATTCTCCTATTATCACTAATTATTCATAATTAAATAAGCGAACTGTGTGAAAATGATTAATCAAAGCATTTAATAATTTTTTAAAAAAATATTATTCTATGCATTTGAACAAGCAATGGCGCAAACGAACCATATCCGGGTCCATATCCTCCATAGCTACCACCACCACCACCTCCACCATAACCACCCCTGCCCTGCATGCCATAACCCCCCCTTCCTGTTGGTTGAATGATTCCAGTGTTATTTGGAATTCTCCAAATTAATTGAAATTGATTCCTTTAAGTGGAAATAACCTAGTTCTAAATCTTAAGTGGGTATTTAATCAAGAAATTAAAGTAATTACTTAATTAATAAATACATTGCACCCACCCCTAAAAGCTCCCACTATACCTCCCTTTCCATCCCTTTCGACTGCCTTCTTCACCTCCACAGTTATATCGTTTATAGTGTGGTTGCGCATCACTATGTGTGTGGTTTTTGAACAGATTTATAAATTTTAAAAAATGAAAATTCAATAAAAAAAGAACTCAGAAGAAATGATATAGGAACTCACAGACGATCTTGTCAACAGGGTCTGTATCCGAGAATGTAATAAAGCAAAATCCCCTTTTCTTTCCGGTTTCTTTGTCGGTCACCATGTCGATGTTTTCGACGGAGCCAAACCTCGTGAAGTAGTCTCTGAGGTCTTCTTCGCCGAGAGGCTCCTTGATACCGCCTACAAAGACCTTCTTGATGGAGAGGTGCAGCTCGGGCTTGTTGGCATCCTGTGCGTCACGTTTGGACTACATTATCGGATGGAATTGTGGTAGTTGTGGTATTTAGGTGGCGTCGATGCTTTCGGGGGTTATGTGTTCATGGAGTAGATTTTACAGAAGTTAGTATTTTTGATATGTTTATAATTCCTATATATATATTAAATCAAAATTAAACACTTAATAAATAGCCAGAAGAACGCAACGCACCCTTGGCATGGCTCTCTTGGGATCAACTTGCTTTTCATCTATAACGTGAGGTCTTTCAGCTAAACAGTCATCAACCATCTGTGCTTCACTATAAGTTACAAAGCCAAAGCCTCTTGATCTGAAAATAACGGCGAATTTTTTAAATTTTGAAATGGCGATTTTTTTGAATTTTAAAATGGCGATTATATAAAATTTTATATTTCTGGTATCTGGTATCTATTTCGAATTAATCTTCAAATTAATTTTAATAAATTTTAAAATAATTTAACGGTTGAAACGCGAATTTTCAAAAACCAAACCTTTTGGTGTTTGGGTCTTTCATGACTATACAATCGACTACTTCTCCCCATTTTTCGTAAAAAGCCTTCAACGACTGATCAGTCGTCTGCAAATGCAGACCGCCAATGAAAAGTTTCTTGAATTGATCCGAGTCCTGTAACAACGCATTAGACGTTATCTTAAAGTCAATCTTTCACAAAAACTAGGCGTTTAATACAATTTTATAGATCGTAAAAAAGATAAATTAAACATTATAAATGCAATTTCATTGAAATAAGTTCATAAATTAATGAAACTTACGTCCATTTCACGTGCCGATAATTTATATAACAAAACAATTTGTAAAGGAAGTTAATAGAAAGCCAAAGATATTATGAGTAAAGGTCTAACGCATGAGTCATCAAAAATCCTGTTTCAGCAGTTAAATAAAAATGTTACAATTTTATTTCATTTTATAGTATTAATTTTATAAAAAACGACTCACATAAAAAAATATTTTTAAACTCTTATCATGGACGAATCATTGAGATAATTAGATTTTTAACAATGATACTCCAAATGCTTAAAATACATCTGAAAATTATAGGAAATCTTGTTAAAAATACAATAAAACTGGGGAAAAAATGATTTGGTTTATCATTAAAAACCCAAACCAACCAAAAAGAATCAATCCTTAGCTCGAGAACTCAGATTCTTCTTTAGGACAGCAAGGTACTGCAGTTTATCATCATACGCCGCCTTCAATTGTGCCAACTCTTTGTTCATGTTGGCAGTCTTCTCGAGACCAAACTCGTAGTCCATCAGCAGCTCAGGGTAGCTGAGCAGGTCAGACTTCGATTGCAGATTGGCCAGCAAATGCCTGGCCTTCATCTTGGCGTGTTTGGCCAGGTTCAGGTCTCTGTATAACTGGTTGTTGGCGTTTGGAGGTGTTGAAATACGGTATGCTATTGTAACAAATCAAATAGATAGATATAATGGTTTACTGTGTAACATAGTATATGTAGCAACCACCACGACGCTATGCTAATTAGCTTTAACCGGGGAATTTTTATGAATGATAGTCATCGTATAAAACTGAATAACTTTAACTTATTAATGTTTTGACTAACGTCAATTGATAATTTTAAGGTTGAAAAATGAATTTTCTTTTCAATGAATATACTTTTAATAATATAAAAACTAAATAACAATTTTAAAAGCGATAACTAGTTTTACACTATGTTATCCACAGTTTGGGCACCAGCATATTTTAAAGTTTTTCAAGTTGCTCTCTCAAAAAAGAGAGTATAAAAAGAAATTAAAGATTTTTAAAAACTTCTTCAAAAGTTCTATAAAATATGTCAAAAGATATTAAATTTGATGAGCAGGGAATGAATTATAATGTTTTTAGAGAGAGGTGAAAGGTTTTTATTAAAACTCTCTAAAATCAGCAACATATTTTAAAAGATTGAATTATATTTTGAAAATAAATTTAATTTTCTTCAAAATTATACTAAAATCATTGAGTTAAACCTATTTTTGAGCCCTCAAGACCACATCATACATACCCAGTATCGCCTGACATTTAGGAGTTTAGGTTCTTTCTAGATAACTAAAAGTGCATGCGTAAAAGCTCGCTACACGCCATTTTGTCTCCTAATTTAATTCACATTCAAATAAAGCATATAAAAACATGAATTAAAAAATATGAGAATTAAAATTGTAAATCAAAATTGGAAAGTTAACTTTGAAATGATTTTCGGACGCTTTTGACTCCTAAATGCCTCTAGAGTCTAAACTTTAGACTCGAAAAGGGTTTCGGATTAGGATTTCATACGATTTTTGTTGTTGTCTTTTTTTTCATAAAATGTTTTTAATATCTTAAATAAAATAAAAAACATTCGAATCATTCAAATTGATCATATTGGCATCATGAATGAAACCCAAAAGCACTATAAAGTAACTTTTTTATTTCAGTTGTCAAAATAAGCTTTTAATTTAAGTTTTTAATTTGAATTTTCATTCATAAAAAAAGTTTCATCAATATACGAGAGATTGAAAAAGTATAGTGATAAAGTTAGACTCTCAAAGTCAGGTCCATGAAACGCATATTTTTTCAAGCCAAACAGCGTTGTACGTAATTCCCCTAAAAGTTCTATTTATTCGAGTTTAAAAGCTGAATAACTTTTGAAGCGATTGGAATATTTAAAAAATAAAAACATATTTACAATCTGCAAATAAAAATCTATTAAATGTTTTTTAATTTTTTTGAAATTGATAATTTTGAAAAATTCGTGGTGGTTGCTAAGTATATGTTAGATGGAATCGAATATAAATTCATTATACAATAGGGACAGTCATTATCCCTAAACGAATAATTACATTACGAAACGACAAAAACAAAACTAGTTTCTGATCAGCACCCACCTGGTCACACCTCTTCTCCTTCTCCATCAAGTAGGCCATCTTGCAGTTGTGTTGCTTCGTGACGAAGTTTAGTTTTTCTTTGATGTGACTCATCTTCTGTGACGTCACTTTCGTGTTCTTCAGCACCACTTCGATTTGCTGGAGAAAAGATGCGAGGATTGGATCAATCACGAAAACATCAAAAATACAAAATATATACTCATCCATCTCTGTAACCACTTTACCTAACTAACTGTTTCTTTTTTTCCACTTTTCACTTACTATGAAAACAACACAAATAGCGCATATGTGGTTCTAAAACTTCAAAATAGGCGCACCCTCCGTTTTAATGGGCGTATGCCATTCTTCGTGGAGAGTAGATGGGCGCCACTAAGAGAATCTTAAACCCCGTAAAGAAAAATTAAGAAAAAATATTCGCAATCTCTTCCCTGAGACTTGACCGGTTATGGAAAGATGTAAAGTCTGACCTCGTTCTTCTGGAGGATTTGGTCTTTCGAGGTGATGTTTTCGTGCTTGAGTTGGTTGTAGCCGGTGATGGTGTAGTTGCTGCCGATGTTCTCCTGTTGAGGGGTGTGTGGATGTGGGTGTGGTGATGTGGGGGTCATGGTGTGCTTGTGATGTGGGGGTCATTTAATGGATGTGATGTAGCGGTTATGGCGTAATGGTGATGCAGGGTGTCAAGGTTTTTGTAGTCACCATTAAATTTCCTATTCACCCTTCCACCCATCCTCCACCCCTCTTTTCATCCATCCCATTATCCACCCACCCAACAACCACACATTCGCCCCACCAACCCTCACACAAACAAGCAAGCAAAACGCCGCCAAAACCCACCCTCTCTTTGAGCTGCTTCTTCAGCTCCTCCAACTGCATTTTAAACAAGAAATTGTTCGTCTGCAGAATGTTAGCCTCGATCCACTTTTTGCGCTCAGCCTCTTCCAGACGCACCGCCAGCTGGAACTTCGGTGACTTCTCGTTGCGATTTTTTCCGAGCAGTGCGCTCAGCTTTTTCTCGATCAGCGCGTCCATCTCTTCTTTCACCTTGGCGACCGGGAATGGTCGAGATTAAAGTGTTCAATATTATAATTTGAAGTGATGATGGCGATGATGTGAAGTTTGGTACGTAATCATAAAAAGCATGTTGGCGCTAAATATATATGAATTTACTATCCTGTTTGTAAAAATCTTTCTTTTTCCTTTTTCTTAGGCTAATCATCCAAACAAACACGCAATCAAGCCTTCAAGCATACAAACAGCCTTGAACAAGCGGTGTTCGTTGAAAACGGATATGCAAGAAAAACGGAGACTTCGGAAGTAGCAACGAGACCTGGCTCTTGAGTAAGTTCCACTTGTCCACCTCTTCCTTCTCCATGTCCTCCATCTTCTCCCACGCCTTCGACAGCTTCAAGTACTTCGCTGTGTGGGTGTGTGGGGACCAGACGATGCTATGACAAAGCTGCCTTGAACGAAACTAATTATTCTATTAATTAATTATTTATTTATTTAATTTATTCATTTTAGTTATTCATTTATTAAATTGTCCATAACCGAGTCGCCTTGAAGCTCTTCCGGGTTTACGCCGCTATAATAATATTCGTCGTTGGATTGGAGTGTAATCGCACAATTAATGGGGTTTAATAGAATAATTAGTGTTATGAAGTGAATTAAATAAATTCAGCACGCACTGAAGAGCTTGACGTAGAGGTCTTTCTGCTGTTGCGTGTCGTTGTCGCACGTATATTCGGTGAGCTCGCGGTCATTCTTGCACAGCAGCTGGGCCACCTGGTTCTGCAGCCTCAGATGCCTGCTCTGCACCGTGTCCATGCGTTCGTGGAGGGTCTGCGGTGCGGTGGTGGTGGTGGAGGTGATCATCATCAGCATCAGGGGAATTGTCATCTTTTTCGTCATCATCGTCATCATCATCAGTGATCCAAGTGGCATTTTTTACATATGATTATAATGCGTAAAACATCTCTATGGTGGAACTCATCATGCAACAAAAATCGTGACAGCAACACCGCCACTTACAAAACTAACACCAACAGCACCAACAACACCACCCATAACAACAACACCACCAACAACAACACCACCCACAACAACATCACCAACAACATCACCACCAACAACAACACCACAACAACAACACCACCAACAACAACATCACTAACAACAACAACCGGCAACTAACAAAGAACTCGTGTTCCAACTTGAGCCTCTCTAGAGACACTTCCTTCCTGCTCTGTAGCCTCGTCCTGGGGTCCAGCTGGAACCTCAGGGTAGGGTCCGTGTAGTCTATTGGTGGGGGGGAGGGTAGGGTAGTTTTATTCATGGAAAGGGTGGTGGAGTGGCTTTCAGAAGTGATTAGAAACAAGTTTTTGGCGTTTATTTTTTTCTAATTTATAAATGCATCTCTTGCTTCTTAGGACCTTCTTTTGTGTCATTTTCAGCAAATGCTTTCAGGTCCATAAAAACTCAACTCCTTTTTGAACGGCATACATACAATACAGCAACACAACGCACCAGACTTCAAGGCCTGCTCCAGGGCGTTAGACTCGTTTTCTTCATCTTCTTCATCCTCCTCCTCTTCGTCATCTTCCTCTTCATCCTCCTCCTCCTCTTCTTCATCTTCCTTCTTGTGCACCGAAGTGAAGTCGACGAACTGCCACGTAGCCAGTGACTTCACCCACTCCTCCACCTCCTCTTTGGTCATCCTGTTGCTCTTGCCGCTCACCTCCACTTTCGACTTGTCGCTGAAGATGTTTGAGACGTTTAATCGTGCTCAAATATCGAGTTTTTGAAGGGTACTTTTTGAAAAGAAATTGCAAATTATATTTTAAGATTGATTTAGACATTAAAAAAGTTACATTTTGCGAAACTGCCAACTTTACATTTCGCTCGGTTCTTCGCCAAAGCTGGAAACGACCTCCGAGTGGACACTGACCAGCCTCTCAGACGCGTCGACCACCTCCTCTTCCCCCCTGCCCTCAACCCCCTCAGACTGCTCAACACCACTATCCACCATTTTAACCTCCAGCACATCTTCTTCTTCTTCTCCCTCATCACTTTCCTTTTCTACTTCTTCATCTTCTTCTTCCTCTTCCTCCACCTCAATGCTTCTTTTTTCTTCATCCACTATTTCTTCTTCTTTTTCCTTCTCCTTCTTTACTTCTTCCTCCACTTCCTCTTCCTCCTCCTCTTCTTCTTCTTCTACTTGCCTTTCTTCATGCATCTCTTTCAAATTCATTTCATGTTTAACTTTCCCTTCCTCATCTTCCTTCTTCCTTTCTTCATGTGATTCCTTCAATAATTCCTTTTCTTCATTACCTTCAATCAATTCTTGATCTTTTTCGCCATCTTCAATCTCGATTTTTTTCTCGTCTGTAAAACTGACGGTAACAAAATTGACTTCGGTCTTTCTTATTTCAGGTTCTTCATTTATAACTACAACTTTTTCTGAACCGTGTTTTTCCATGACTTCATTTTGATCTGAAGAAAAACTTAAATCTGCAAAAAATCAACTATTTCAGCTCTCGACTTTTGATTATGTTAAAAAATTTAAAGTGACAATTAAACTTACGCTTATTTTTACTTTTCAATGAGTTACTTCTGCTTGGTGGTAAAACATCACTGTTTACTGTGAAATTGAATTTTGTGAAATATAGTTTAAACTATTTTCTCATGAACTTTTCTAATATTCATACATATACCTATCTTTTTTACCTTCTAAGGACATTTTTCACTTTCAAATTCGTCTCTGAGCGTATCTAGGAGTAAACTGGTACCAAAAACTAATAATACTCACATTTCAGAACTTTGTCTGAAACTTTATGACATTTAAAGTATATTTTTTCAAAAATATTTGATAAGTTTTTTCAATTTTTTCAACAAGTACGCTGACGTTAACGATTTATGACAAGAAAGTTCTTGAAAGATGCCATTACTCGACGAGTCATCATTGCTGTTGTTAGACTGAAACTGTGAATCAAAACTGATTAATACAACATGAATAAAAAGAAATCATTCAATAAAAAGAAAAAATAATATTTAAATAAAATCACAATTTCCATGATTAATTTACAGGAACGCATGGAATCAATTCAGAGTTATTGTCACATTCACTGCTTACATAATCATTTTCATATCAACATCACTTCAATAGGCATAAGAATAATTTAACATAAATGAAGCGTGATTTATACAATTAAATACAATTCGGTATGCAATGGCCGATCAGTTCAACTCAAAGATTCAGACATTATTTTTATGAATTCAACTTAATCCTTATTATTAATTAAAACTTATAAAAATAAATTATTATAAAATTACGTTTGACACATTTAAACATTAAGTTTAAAATAAAATGGAATTGATCACTTCATTAAGAGTCATCAAACAGAACTATGCCATGTTCCCATCTCCCCCCAAACAACATCAACAACTCAATCACCACCACCATCACTCGGACTTAAATGAATTCACCACAGCGCATATCTTGAGTGCTGGTCCTAGTTTAACATTCAACGTGGTCATTAGATGGTCCTCCTTCAATAGGCACAGTGCAGACCCATCAATCTCCTGCTGCTGAAACTCTCCAGCGTACGAAGAGCATCCCGGAAGGGTTCGGACAAAGTTGAAGACGTCAGCGACACTCCACTGATGAAGCGCCTTGTCGGGATAGATGACTCCAATGAGGTCATCAGAGATATGCGCCTTAGAAGCGGTCGCGACAGTGCTGCAGCTGGTGGTCGTCTGGTTGTTGAGCGCTAGAGCTGGTGGCTGTGGTGGTGGTGATGCGAACGGTGGTGATGATGATGGAGAAGATGGTGAAGCAGTGGGATTTTTGTTGAGTGGTGATGGTAGTTGGTGGTGGTGGTTATGGAGGAATGCAGTAGCTGGCGGTTGGAAGCTGGTGGACGGGATGTGAATTGAAGCTGCAGCCGTGGCTTTTATTGTCTGGAGGTTATAATAATAATAAATATAATTTTTTTAAAATTCATTACTATTATTATATCAATTATTATATACTTTATAGCACTTGGAACAAATATATTTAGAAGTATTATATTTCCAAGACTGAAAAGGGTTATACTAACAGTGGAAGCTTGTTCAACGCTTGGGTTAGCTGCTGTCGCAACACCACTAAAATTGTTGCTGCCACCACCACAACCCTCATCATTGTTGTTGTTGCTCAACATTCTAGTGTTGATATCAGCGACTTTGACCTCAATGTTGTTGCTAGACGTCTCAGAAGCAGGAACAGCAGCTACCGCAGCGACACCCGCTCGCATAACACTGCTACCACCACCACCACTACTGCAACTAAGATCAGCGACAGACGCTCGGTTGTTACCGTTGGGTCTTTTGGTTCCCTTGACGATGGACATCATCGAGGGTGGCTTGTTGCCGTTGCTGCCGAAGACGATGCCGCCGCTGTCGGTGACTTGCTTGTAGCGTTGGCTGTAGGCCGAGTAGCGCTTGGAGCAGCTGACTGAGCAGAAGCGTTTGGAGGAAGGAAAGTTCTGCGCGGAGTCGGTTTTGCCGCAGAATTCGCATACGACGCTGATGCTTGATTGTAGGTAGGCAGCTGTGGCAGTGGAGGTGGAATGGAATGGTTAAATGGCGGAAAAGAAATAGGAATAGAATGAAGGGATGTGGATGGGGATGGAGAGAAGTGTGGGTGGAGTGGTGGAACGAGTGGAAGGTGGATTGTTATCGGGTTTATGATTGAATCAAATGTGACTGAGTGGAAAGATGCAAAGAACAAGCAAATGAGCCAACCTTTGCTGACTAGTTGTCTTGGAAGGACCTGCTGTTGCTTCACTGGTCGCTTCAGTTGTTGTTGTGGTGATGGCTGTTGTTGGTTGAACTGTTGAATTGGTTGTTGTGGTTGTGGTGGTGGATTTTGGATTGTTGTTAAATCCTGTGCTGGTTGTTGCGGTGCTTGATGGCTGTTGAGAGAAAATTGGTTGAAGCAGAATTGTGATGGGGGTTGTTGATTATTTTGTTGTTGGATGCCTGGTTGTAGTAGCAGTGTTTGCTGTTGTGGTTGTGACTGTTGTTGTGATTGTTGTTGTTGTTGGGGTTGTTGTGGCTGTTGTTTAGACGAAGTGTTGATGTTGTCAGAAGTTGCCAGAATGAGTGGTTGCAGCACAGTCTGTTCTTTGGGTACATTGTTGCTGATGTTGTGGTCAGCGTTGGCAGGAAGTTCGCCGCTGAACGCACCGGGCATCAAGCCTTCATCGCAAAGCCCTGTACGTGTTTGCAGATGCTTTAGCGGCAATCTCTAATGACAAAAATTGTAACAACCCTTCAAAGCCAGCCAACCAATGCCAACCAGGGTAAGAACAAAACAAAAATTCAAGAACAAAATAACAAAATGTCCTAAAAGCATACCATAATAAAATGTTAAAAACAACAAAGTGTACTTACTGGGCTTTTTAAGGGCCGGCGCTTCCTCGTCAACTATGTGGTCATTAGTCGGACCCTCCTCCTCGGTGCTGGAGTCATCAAAGTGTTCTGGAGTGTCTTTCGCCCACATGTGGCCTGCCAGCAGCTCCTCAGAGGGACCAGGAAAGTCCGTCTGCTCGGGTGGCGATTGGAGATGCAAGATTATGAATATTGTTCATGTGGAAAATTATAATTGTTTGATGAGTGTCCGAGATGGATTGATGGTGAAATACAAAATGAACTCATCCCGGCTTTATTACCACCCCAAAATCCATTCACACCACACCCCACCATCTTGAATTTCACCATCTCACAAACCACGCAATCTCACCCTCCACCCCCCCACACCCTACAATCTCACCCCCCCCCCTCCCTGACCACACCACACCGACACCCCCCCCCCCCTCACCACACCACATACAGGGAAAGGCTCAGTGGCTTCTTGAATGATGAATCCCTCAATGATGTGTGTCAGAACTCTGCTCTTGTGTCTGTCTTTGCCCTTCTCTCTACCCTTCTCTCTGCCCTTCTCTCTGCCCTTCTCTTTGCCTTTCTCCCTCCCTTTCTCCCTCCCTTTCTCCCTCCCTTTCTCCCTCCCTCTGTCTTTCTTCTTTCTCTTGACAGTTCTGTGGCGTGGTGGGTGAAAGTGGATTGGGAGGAAAATCTCTAGCGACAATGGGAAAGTTGATAATATTGAAAACATATAAAAAACGATAAAAACTTGAATAAATACAAGAACAACAACAAAATCTCAAAAAATACCAGCAGTGGCAACATGAAAAAAAACTATATACAAATAAATTTATAGAATAACAACAAGAGAAGCAATTAGAACAAAAAAACTAGAACAATAAAAGAACCTATAATAATAATAATAATGACGAGCATTATTATAGTGACGTATAACCCGAACGGGCTTCCAGGCCACTTAGGCTGCATATTTTCATTTGCGCCTTTGGTTTACTAGGGCATTGGTTGCACTTGAAGCTAGGACCTTTCATTATTGGTCAAAGCCGAGTCGTTGCCGACTCAGCTACCCGTTAACCCTAGAACAACAACAAAAACAACTAAAAAGAATAATGTATATTTATATAAAACAAACAAATAGAAGAGGCACCTGTGAGGACTGACGGGAGTTTCCTCCAGGGCGATGACCAGTCTGTCCTCTGACATGCCTGCGTCGTCACTGCTCGAGAAGATGTCGTTGTCGTTGTCGTTGGTGTTGTTGTTGTTGGTGTTGTGGTTGTTATTTGGTTTGTTGTTGTTGTTGGTATTGTTGTTATTTGGCGTGTTGTCGCTGTTGATTGTATTTAGTTTGTTGTTGTTGTTCGTGTTGATGGTGTTGTTGCTGTTGTTGGTGTTTTTGTTGTTGAGAAGAGGGTTGATGGTGGTGGTGGTGGCGATCGGAGAAGTGTGTTCATTCTTAATATTAGACATTATTTCGTGCTTGTTACTGATTTGATTGCTGAGTTGGTTGTTGGTGTTGTTGTTGAAGAAAGCTTGTTGTTGTTGTTGTTGTGGAGACAAATTCTTGAGTGTAGTAGCTGAGTTGTAGATGAGGTTGTTGTCGGCTGTGACGTAGGTAATGTTGTTGTTGGTTGCTAAGGTGACGAAGCTGTTGAGGGGTGTGCTGTTGGATTTGTTGTTTACTAAGCAAAGTGGTTGTTGTTGTTGCTGCTGATGTTGTTGTAGTGGTAAAGCTTGTTGTTTGTTGTTTGCAAAAAATGACTGTTGTTGTGATTGTTGTTGTTGTGGAAGAGAGAACTGTGTGGAGTGGATGGACGGAGGAGTCTTGAATGTGTTGTTATGACTGTTGTTGCTGTTAATATTGTTACAATTGTTGTTGTTGGCAATGTTGTTTTTAGGTTTTTTAGCTTGACTTTTTTGACTTTTTGACATTTTTTTCTCACTGGCAGCAGGCATGCTTGAGTGGATGTTCGATTGTGCAATGGTTGCATGGCAGATGGTGGTGGGTTGATGGGTTGGTGGTGTGATGATGATAGGTGGATAGGTGGATGAATGAATGGATGGATTGGTGGATGAATTTATGGATAGATTGGTGGGCGAAAGAATGGATGAATGAGTGGCTGTAAGTGAATTAACTAGTGAAGGAGCATTCAATTGAAAATCAATGTCCGAACTCTTGAAGCTATTGCCGGAAATGCTGGCATGAATGCTAGCATTGAAATTACTATCTCCATCATTAGAAGTGATAATATGAGTAGTATTGGGAGTATTAGTAAAAGTAGCTGAAGTTTTAGCAGCAAAAGTAATAGAAGTAGTAGTGGTAGTAGCAGTAGCCGTAGTAGTAGAATTAGTAGTAGTAGTATTTTTATTTACATGATTGTTCAGGTTTTTGTTATTTTTATTGTTGCCAATCTTAGCAGTCATTCCCAGAGAGCCATTGTTAAACTTTTTATTGTGTATGCTGTTATGGCTGCCACAACTAGCGACTGTAGTAGTGGTAGAAATAGCAGTTGATGTGGTTATAGAATTTGTTGTAGTGGTAGTAATGATTGTTGAAGTCGTGTTGATATTAGTAGTAGTTGTTGCAGTCACAGGCGAAATGTGTTTGCTAGTGATTGCAGTGTTGCTGGGGAGAAAAGTTGTAGTTGCTGGTGTGTTGTTGAAGACAGAAACTGCTACAGCAGGTGTGTTGGTGATAGTAGTATTAGTAGTAGTCGCAGCAGTAGTAGTTGAAATACTAGAGGTAGTAGTAATAGTAGTAGTAGCAGTAATAATAGTATTAGTAGTAGTATTAGTAGTAATAGTAGTATTAGTAGTAGTAGTAGTAGTAGTAGTAGTAGTAGTAGTAGTAGTAGTAGTAGTAGTAGTAGTAGTAGTAGTAGTAGTAGTAGTAGTAGTAGTTGTAGCGAGCGAGAGTTTGGCGATGTTTTGCAGCTTGCTTCTTCCTTTGGCGGACTTCTCAGTTGCCTTCCTGGGTGTCGTCGCTAGTTGAGGAGCGATGTTGGCGACGTCTGTAGTAGTGCCGTGTGTAATGGAATTGTGTGTGCGTTTGGAGTGGTTTGTAGTGTAGTTAGTGAAGTGTGGTGTGGTGTGGTGTGGTGTGGTGTAAAGTAGTGTGGTTAGGCGTGTGGTATGATTCGATGTAGTGGTGTTAGTGGCGATGGTGAGACCATTTGATGTGGTGTAATGCATTATAGCGCAGTATCTGGTAGTCCCTCTTCAAACATACAAACACGCATACATACAAGCAAACACACAAGCATACTTTTGACATGCTGCAGAGGCTGTATTTGTTGCAGGAGCTGGCCGTTGAATGGATCAGCTGCTCGGATGTAGAGTGGTTGTGAGCCGAGAAGGGTGGTGGTGTTGCCAGCCTGGGGAGCCAGTAAGACTTGCTGGTTCATAAGGGGCATCTTTCGGGTGGTGTTTGGTGATGCTTCGGTGGTTTTGGGTGTGTTGCAGTGTAGTTGAAAATGAGGTGGTTTAGTGTTGTTTAATGTGGTTTAATGTAGTGTGGTATCATGATAATGATGACACTATATTAAATAAACACCCTCATCATCTTAGAGAAACATGAATTATACGATAATAGCACAATGACCATTCTCCCTCCCTCCCTCCCCCCTAACACCCACCTGTAACTGTCCGATATTGAATAGAGACTGGTTGGCACTGAAGAGGGTGCCTGCATTGTAGGGCGCGAATCTGAGGGTGCTCCCGTTCGTGAAGGTGTATTGTTGCTGGTTGACCGCGGCGATCGACCGATGGCCGGTCTGTGGCTGTTGGAAGATGGCTTGTTGCTGCTGCTGCTGCTGCTGCTGGTTGCCTTGGTTGTTGGGAAACATGCCTGTGTGTGGGTGTGGTTGATGGATGTGGTGGATGGAGTGGATGGGGTTTTGGAAGTGTGGATGTGGTGGTGATGTGGGTGGTGTGGTAGAGACGTGGCCGTGTGGAATAGTAGAATTTTAGTATGGTAGTAGAAGTTTAGTGTGGTAGTAAAAGTGTGGTGTGGATGGAATGATAGAGGTGTGGGTGGTAGTGTGGAGTGGAAAGAGGATGTGGTGGTAGTGAGAAGTGGAAAGAGGATGTGGTGGTAGTGTGCAGTGTCAAATGACTTGATGCAAGAAACTCAATATGGGATTAAGTCGACCTAGAGTGCCTAGAACAAGCTGCTGTTGCTGTTGTTGTGGCTGTTGTTGCTGTTTTTGTAGTAATGGTTTTTGTTGGTTGTTAGTATTGTTGTTGTTGATGTTGTTGTTGTTGTTGTTGTTGGTAGTTGTACAGTTGTTGTTTGTAGTAATGATAGAATTCTGTGGAAAGACAGTGGCTAGGCTTTTGACAGAGATGGCTTGCTGGGGTTGAAGCTTTTGTTGTTGCTGTTGTAGTTGTAATTGTTGAGACTGTTGTTGTTGAGGCTGTTGTTGTTGTAGTTGTTGTTGCTGTTGTTGTTGAGGTAGAGCATATGAACCAGCCACTGCAAATCTGATCATTGAAAAGCTTTGTTGTTGTTGCTGTTGTTGCTGGAAGTTGATTTGTTGTTGTTGTTGCGCGTTAGCTGGCAGTATAGCTTGAGTCTTGTTATGGTTGTTGTTGTTGTTGTTTTCAGTGGATGTGTACTGTTGTGGCTTGTGTTGTAGTGTTAGTTGTTGTTGAGGTTGTTGTTGAGCCATCAATCCATTCGCCTGCAAAGCTGTTGGAAGGGTGGATAAATGGGTTGAATGCATGGGGGACATCTTTTTAGAGAAAAATTCACCATCGCTTTAGAAGCGCCATTACTATGCTAAGAATTGCTAATCATCGTGGCACTGAAGCCGGTTAATCAGCGACACTGTAGAACACATGCTAGTCCTTAGGCGTATCGCATTACTCGCCTGAAAATGTACTCAACTATATAGATAAATATTAAAAAATAAAATAGGGAAAAGAATGACGAAGATTAAGAGAATAAGAATGAGAAAAAAAAAAGAAGATAAAAAAGAAAATAAGAAAAAAAAAGATAAAAAGGAAATAAGAAGAAAAAAAATAAGGAAGATATAGGGAAAAAAGATAGACAAAGAAAAGAAAGACAAAAGGGAGAATGAAGACAAATGGCATTGAAGAGGAGGGAATACAACTTTAATGTGGCATCAAAGACCATGAAGTGCTCCAGAAAACATGCCATAATCAAATCATAATATACATTAAAAATTTATTCTATTTAAAAATTATTTCTTGGGGTTATATAATCAAAATTAATATAAGCAAAAATATTTCTTTGTTTTTTTATTTAATGTACAGCAGTGTACAAAAGTATCATGATTTACTACACAGTAGTGTACCTGGCAGTGACTGAAAGATGATCTGCTGTTGCATGCACTGTTGCTGGATGAACTGGTTAGGAGCCGTCTGCACCAGTTGCAGCTGCGGCAGCACCTGGTTGAAGCCACCAGGAGTGGCCGTCATGTACTGACCACAGCCCAGATCCAGCTGTGGCAGGGTATGTGTGTGTGTGGGTATGTGGCTTTGTGTGTGTGTCGCTTAGTGTTGATGGATTTTTAGATATGATTTTGCTATCTTACCATACAATGACTAAGCAAGCCCATACCATCAGCACACTACCACACCACACCACACAACAACACACAACACAACACCACACAACACCACACCAAGCCAAACCATACTTAACCACACCACACCTGATTCCTGGAGAGGTCAGGGCAGCAGAAGAGTTGTGTGGCGTTGAGGAGCGTGCCGGTGGGAGTGAGGATGTTCGAGAGGTTGGGCACGAAGGAAGAACCATTTTGTAAGGAGGAGATCTGGAAAGAAGGCTGTGTGTTGTTGTTGTTGATGTTGTTGTTGATGTTGTTGTTGTTATTGATGTTGTTGTTGAGAGGTCGGAGGTTGTTGGATTGTTGTTGTTGTTGTTGGTCGTCAGAGAGGACTTGTTGTTGATCGAGTTGTTGCAGTTGTTGTAGTTGATTAAATTGCATTGATTGTTGTTGTTGTTGTGGTTGTTGTAGTTGTGGTTGTTGTTGTTGTTGATCAGGTGGTTTAATTGCCTGGTTTGTGACGTCATTCGACACCTGAGTCTCAGAGTAGTTCTCAGAGGTCACTTGTGTTTTAATCTCAGCTGACGAGGTGTTGAAGGTCATTGATGTTGCAATCAGCTGTTGTTGTTGGTGTATTTGTTGTTGTTGTTGTAGTTGTTGAGGTTGTTGTAGTTGTTGTTGAGATAGTTGTAGTTGTGGCTGTAATTGCACATGCTGTTGCAGTTGTTGTAATGGTATCAATTGTTGTTGTTGTTGTTGTTGTAGTGGTTGTATTTGTTGTAGTGGCTGTAACTGTTGTATTTGTTGTAGTGGTTGTTGTAGAGTTTGCTGGGTGAGTGGTTGCGAGGTTAAAAACTGCTGAGTAGCTTGTTGTATGTGTGTTGATTGCATACTTGTTTGTACTGCCACCTTTGGCTGTTGTTGCTGTTGTTGTAGTTGTTGCTTGTGAGTGTTGTTGTGAGGAGGAATAGTTACAAACGTAGAAGTAGTGACAGTATTATTGCATGAGACTTGTTGACGTCTTGACTGTTGTTGTTGTGTTTGTTGTTGTTGTGTTTGTTGCTGCTGCGACTGTTGGAAAAGGTTGTTTACTAATAGAAATGATACAAATTGATTTAGTAGCTTTAAAATTCAAATGAACTTTTGAAAATCGCTTAAAAGGCTAAAATCGATAAAATATTAAAAAGACATTTAAGATGCATAAATCCAAACCGTGAAATGAGTTAATGACGGACTGGCGGGAAGCAATGATGATGATGAAGATGGTGCTGCTGATAATGATGATGATAGTGCTGATGAAAAAGATGCTGATGATGATGATAAAGATGCTGATGGTGATGATGATTGTGGTTGTATAAGTAGTGGTGATGACGATGACAGTGATGATAATGAAGATGATGATGACGACGACGATTTTAGGAGACTTGACTTTGATGTTTCTATTGATACTTTCTTGTTAGAAAGGACTTTTTTCTTGTTGTTTTTGTTGTTGTCAGTATATAATTTATTGTTGTTGTTGCAATTCTTACCTCTAATATTGTTGCTGTTGTTGGTGGTGGCGTTGTTGATGCTGTTGTTTTTGTTGATCGTGATGTTGGTGTAGTTGTTTGTAGTGATAATAGTGTTGTTGGTAGCGATGGTGCTGTTGTAGTTGGTGGTGGTGCTGATGTCATTGTTGTAGGTAGGAATGATGGTGTTGTTGTTGTTGGTGTTGTTGGTGGTGTTGTTGGCCTTGACTTGAGTGTTATTTATTGTGTTTTTGGAAAGATTGGTCATGTTGTTGTTTACATTAATCGAAGCGATGTGGTTTTGAATGGGAAGATAAGTTTTAAGAGCTTGCTGTTGTTGTTGTTGTTGATGCTGTTGATGTTGCTGTTGATGTTGCTGTTGTTGTTGGTAGTAACTGGACTGCAAGCAGATGGCCTGTAACCCATTAATGACTGTGTTGTTGTGATTATTCAGACTGTTGAGGTTGTTGTTTTGGTTGTTCAAATTGTTGCCGCTGAAGTTGTTGTTGTTGTTACTTGTGAAATCCTTTTTTAAGCAGCTCGTAACAGAATGGTTGTTAGCGTTGCCAACAACAACACCACCACAACTAGCAGCAACCACCACGTCACTACCAACAACAACACTATTGATCCTCTTGCAACTCAAGTCACGTGCTTGACACTCCACGTCATCTCTCTTGCTATAGTTGATGACGTAGTTGTCCTCCTTAATGTCCTCCTTGTCCCTCTGCCTGTCCGCCTTCGTCATATCCATGCCCTGCTCTTGTTCCTGTTGTGACTGCCTCTGTACCACGCGCTGCTGTGATTTGCCCTCGCGTAGGGTTGTTGTCTTGTTGCTGTTAGTTGTTGTTGTTTTTGTTGATGTTGTTGGTTCTGGTTTGTTGTTAGTTGTTTTTGTTGTTGGTGCTGGTTTGTTGTTAGTTGTTTTTGTTGTTGGTGCTGGTTTGTTGATGAAGTAGTTGTTGTATTTATTGGAAGTTTTATTTTTATTTGTCTTTTTTTCGCTTTTGTTTTTCGTGCTCTTCGTTACTGATGATGATGATGATGATGATGATGATGATGATAACGCTGATGGTACTGATGATGATAGCGTTAGTGGTACTGATGATGATACCACTGAATTATTGGATGATGCTGATGATGATGAAAATGATGGTTCTGATGATGGTGCTGATGATGCTGATGATAATGATGTAGATGGTTGTGATAATGATGGTAGAGGTGTTGATGATGATGCAGAATGGTGGAAGGAAGACTGATTAGTCGTATTAGGTGCCTTACTATCTGCTTTATTGGCGGGATAGGCGTCTGCAATTACTGTCTCAACTTGAAGTTGTTGTGGCTGTTGTTGTTGTGGCTGTTTGGGTGGTTGTTGTTGAGGTGGTTGTTGTTGTGGTGGTTGTTGTTGTGGTGGTTGTTGTTGTGGTGGTTGTTGTGGTGGTTGTTGTGGTGGTTGTTGTTGTGGTGGTTGTTGTTGTGGTGGTTGTTGTGGTGGTTGTTGTTGTGATGGTTGTTGTAGTGGTTGTTGTTGTGGTGGTTGTTGTTGTGGTGGTGGTTGTTGTGGTGGTTGTTGTTGTGATGGTTGTTGTTGTGGTGGTTGTTGTTGTGGTGGTTGTTGTTGTGGTGGTTGTTGTGATGGTTGTTGTTGTGGTGGTTGTATTTGTGGTGGTTGTTGTTGTGGTGGTTGTAGTGGTTGAGTGAGTTTTTCTACAAGAGTTGAGCAAGCCGTAGCTTTTCCAGTTGATTGTGTTGTTCTATTTGTTGTTTCTGTTGTTGTTTTTGTTATTTCTGTTGTTGTTGCTGATGTTGTTTTTGTTGCAAAGTTATTTGTTGGCAATGTTGCAGGTGTTGCTAATGTTTTATCGACGGCTTCTAAAGGTGTTCCAAAAGTAGATGTTGTTGCTGCTGTTGTTGCTAATGACGACGGTGATGAGGATTTTTTTGTCGATGACGACAGTGATGATGATGATTTTGTCAATGACGATAGTAATGATGATGATGATGATGATGAGGATGATAATGATGGTTGTGATGATAGTTGTGATGATGATGTAGAAATGATCGAGGACAATGTAATGGTTGATGGTGTTGTTGATTCTCCGAGAGATGCGTTGATAGGGAGTAGACTGTTGGTTGCAGGTAGAATGGTGGTAGAAGGTGGTGTGGTAGGGGTGATAGTGGTTGTTGTGGTAGTGGCTGCTGTGGCAGTTGTGGTTGATGGTGTGATGTTTGATAGTGTGGGAGTGGTTGGTGTAGTTGAAATGGTATGTGTCGTGGTGATTGCAGTTACTTTGGGGATTGTAAGAATTGTAGCTGATGTTATAGAGGTGGTTGGTGTGGTAGTGGTGGTTGGTGTGGTAGTGGTGGTTGGTGTGGTAGTAGTGGTTGGTGTGGTAGTGGTGGTTGGTGTGGTAGTGGTGGTTGGTGTAGTAGTGGTGGTTGGTGTGGTAGTAGTGGTTAGTGTAGTAGTCGTAGTTGATGGTATGATGGATGAAATTACAGTGTGTGGTGTAGTATTGATGCTTGGTGTAATAGTTGTAGTAGTAGTGGTGGAAGTTGTGGTGGTTGTAGCTGTTGTTGTGGTGGTAGCTGGTTGATCGGTGGTTGCTGTGGTAGCTGGTGTGGTTACGGACGCCTCCAAAGGACTTTCCTCAGGGGTACGTGCCTCCGTGCCTGATGCCTGTGACATCTGTCAAATGATCATCATCATCATAACCATCATCATAATAATCATCATCATCATAATCATCATCGTCATAATCATCATCATTATCATCATCCTCACAATAATTATTAGTATAAATATCATCATCATCATCGTTAATGTCCTCATTATAAACGAGTTAATTGGTTAATGGATGGGTTGATGGATGGATGGATGGATGGATGGATGGATGGATGCATCAGCGATAATAGCAGGAAAAGCGAGGCGAACAGCGAAAAATGTAGAAGACAAAGGAATGGATGGAAGAAGCGATAAAGGAAGTAAATTGAAAGAGCACACTTATCAGAAAAACCAAGATTCGTCGTGGGTGGGTGGATGGGTGAATGGATGGATGAATGGATGGATGAATAGATGGATGGATAGATAGATGGATGGATGGATGGATAGATGGATGGATGGATGGATAGATGGATGGATGGAAGGATGGAAGGATGGATAGAAGGAAGGATGAGTAAATCATTAGTAGATACATTGTGTGAGAGTATAATGGCAGTGGAAAGGCTTATGAATAGAGGATCACTTAGGAGGGTATGCAGCTAATTGGATGGATGGATGAATGAATGCATTCATGGATGGATGGATAGATAGATGGATGGATGGATGCATGGATGGATGGATGAATGAATGCATTCATGGATGGATGGATAGATAGATGGATGGATGGATGGAGGGATGGATGGATGGATGGATGCATGGATGGATGGATAGATGGATGGATGGATGGATGGATGGATAGATGGATGGATGGATGGATGGATGGATGGATGGGGGAGGAAAGATGAATAGATGGTGAATGGATAGATAGGAAAAAGCGTGCGCATCACCAGGGAATAGGCGGAAGAGTTGAAACAACAGCAATAATAATAATAATAATAATAATAACAACAAAAAGAATAATAATAATAATAATAATAATAATAATAATAATAATAATAATAATAATAACAAAAATAATAATAACAAATAATGGAAAAACTAAATGAACAAAAGTAGCATTTAGTCACACAAGAGATGGTGTGAGGAACATGCATTATTTGAATGGAGGAATGAGGGGAGTGGATTAGATGGAAAAGATGAAAGAGGAGTGGTGGATTTGGTGATGGCGTAGTGTGGTGATGGTGTAATGTGGTGATGGTGTAGTGTGGTGATGGCGTAGTGTGGTGATGGTGTAATGTGGTGATGGTGTAGTGTGGTGATGGTGTAATGTGGTGATGGTGTAGTGTGGTGATGGCGTAGTGTGGTGATGGTGTAATGTGGTGATGGTGTAGTGTGGTGATGGCGTAGTGTGGTGATGGTGTAATGTGGTGATGGTGTAGTGTGGTGATGGTGTAGTGTGGTGATGGTGTAGTATGGTGATGGTGTAATGTGGTGATGGTGTAATGTGGTGATGGTGTAATGTGGTGATGGTGTAGTGTGGTGATGGTGTAATGTGGTGATGGTGTAGTGTGGTGATGGTGTAGTGTGGTGATGGTGTAGTGTGGTGATGGTGTAGTGTGGTGATGGTGTAGTGTGGTGATGGTGTAATGTGGTGATGGTGTAGTGTGGTGATGGTGTAGTGTGGTGATGGTGTAGTGTGGTGATGGTGTAGTATGGTGATGGTGTAATGTGGTGATGGTGTAATGTGGTGATGGTGTAGTGTGGTGATGGTGTAGTGTGGTGATGGTGTAGTGTGGTGATGGTGTAGTGTGGTGATGGTGTAGTGTGATGATGGTGTAGTGTGGTGATGGTGTAGTGTGGTGATGGTGTAGTGTGGTGATGGTGTAGTGTGGTGATGGTGTAGTGTGGTGATGGTGTAGTGTGGTGATGGTGTAGTGGGGTGATGGTGGTGGTGTGGCGATGGTGGTGGTGTGGTGATGGTGAAGTGTGGTAATGGTGTAATGGTGATGGTAGGTGGGGTGATGATGGTGTGGTTATAAAAGTATGGTGGTGATAGTAGTTTGGTGATGATGATGGTGTAAAGATGATGATGGTGTGGTGATAATAGTGATTATGGTGTGGTGATAGTGGTATAGTTGTAGTGGTGTGGTAGGTGTAATCATGCCTTAAGGGTGTTATTGTCGAGTGGGTGTGGTCTTGATGGTGTGGTGGGTGTGGTCTAATAGGGGTGATTGTCGTACGATTTGGAGAAATGGCAGAGTAATTGAAAATTAATGGCTGATAGTAAGGAAAAAGATTGAAAAAGAAGATAAATAGATGAGAGGAAAAGAATAATAAAATAAAAAGAATTAGGTGGATGAAGAAGGAAAAAGAGGTAGAAGAATAATAAAAAAGAGAAAAAAAAAGAAGAAGAGGAGAAAAGACAGAGAAGGAGGAAGAAGTAGAAGGAAGAGGAAAAGAAAGGTAAAAGAAGGAAGAGGAAGAGGAAAAGAAGGAGTAGAAGAAGGAGGAGGAGGAGGAAGAAGAAAAGAAGGAGTAGGAGAAGGAGGAGGGAGAGGAAAAGAAGGAGTAGGAAGAAGAAAAGAAAGGTAAAAGAAGGAGGAGGAAGAGGAAAAGAAGGAGTAGGAGAAGGAGTAGGAAGAGGAGAAGAAAGGTAAAAGAAGGAGGAGGAAGAGGAAAAGAAGGAGTAGAAGAAGAAGGAGGAGGAGGGAGATAAGATCATTTATGTTTGTATTTGTGTTCCGAGCAATCATTTATCTCCAGCATCTGTGTATGTATATATATTTAGTCACGCACGTACACACTCTCACACATGCATACTAACACACACATACACACTCACTCACTCAGCAAACACACACACACATACACATACAAGGAAACATGTCATTGAAACATTTGTATAAACAAACCCCCAGCAGCAAACTAAATATGCCAACACACATACAGACGTACACATAAAAAAATTAACCTACACACACAAGCAGACATACACATACACACGTAAAAAAGAGGAGAAAAACACACACACACACACACACACACACACACACACACACACACACACACACACACACACACACACACACACACAACACACACACACACAAGATGCGGCCTTTAATAATCGCTTATCTTGGCAACCAAAAAAAAAACAAAATAAAAACAGTGGCTGTTATTTTGCGCTTGTTCAATTTCAATATCACTCCACTACTGAGTCGTATACGCAGGCACGACTTTTTGGTGGTAGTTGTGGTAGCTGTGGTGGTTGTAGTTGTTGTAGCTGTGGTGGTTGTAGTTGTGGTGGTTGTAGTTGTGGTAGTTGTGGTGGTTGTAGTTGTGGTGGTTGTAGTTGTGGTAGTTGTGGTGGTTGTAGTTGTGGTGGTTGTAGTTGTGGTGGTTGTAGTTGTGGTGGTTGTAGTTGTGGTAGTGGTGGGTGATAGTGGTTGTAGTTGTGGTAGTGGTGGTGGTAGTTTTGGTGGTTGTAATGGTTGTGGTTTTAGTGGTGGTAGTAGTGGTATTGACTAAGTTTTGGAAGTAGCGATAGCAGTAGTTTTTTTTCTCCATAATTTTGAATTGCTCGCATGAAGTATACACACAAAAAAACGAAATTTAAATCAATGAAAAATAAATTTCAAAAAATGCGAAATTGCCTCAATGCATTTTGCATGCAAGCTGGAAGGGAAGCGTGCAAAGCCATCAGAGAATTGTTTCAGCAGTCGCATGAGAAACACTAGAGAAGGTGGTTCTTATGTGAGATGGTGTCTTGTATTCTATTGTATTTTGTTGTATTGTATTGTAGTGTATAGTATTGTATTTTCTCTCTTTTTTTATTTCTTTTTTATTGTTTTCTATTCTATTCTATCTTATTTTTCCACTTTTTGTTTTTCATTGTTTTGTATTTTATTGTATTGTATTTTATTGTATTGTATTTTATTGTATTGTATTTTATTGTATTGTATAGTACTGTAATTTACTGCATTCTACTTTATTCGGTTATTTAGTGTGCACCAGATTGTAGATAATGGAAATGACTGTGATAACAATTTTGCTTGAAAATAATCGTTTAACACGGTCAACAATTTCACTATTATAATATTTACCACTTCTAACAAAAATAATTTTGTTTAAAAAGTTGATATAATTTTGAAAAAAGAATCGCACAAAAATTAAAATTAAATTAATATAATTTAAGTTACTATTGTTACAAACATAGATTTTTTCGAGCAGTATTATAACACATGAGAAACATACCAAGCATGCAGGAGTGGCATCTTATTGGCATCATTAAATCCATCTTGAACACCACCCTCATCATCCTCATCCTCATCGTATCCTAATTATCCACTGAATCCATGCAAATGCAATGCCACAAAATTGAATTAGGGATACTTTGTGTTTCTACAGTGGTGAGTAATCAGTGGAAGTTGATAGAAACAAGCTTCGTGTTGCATCACATGAGATGCTAACTTCAATACAACACTTCCTACAACACTTTCTACAACACGCAATAGTTCAATTCTTCTGTAAAAAACATGTTTCTCATAGCGAAAGCCACTGAAGCAACAGTTTCTCAATGGAAGACCTCAGCAGACTGGAAGAGAAGATGGAAGTCATATCGAATGCATGCAAGATGGCGGGACTGGCAAGGCCTGTGTTGATGCCCGATTCTCCAATCAGCTATTTATACGCACGCACACATACGCCCTTACATACAGACCTTGTGTGTTTGTGTGTGTGTATGCTTGCAATTATTGGTGGATGTATGCATGCATGTATGCATCTATAGCGAACGCAAGCATACACACGGATGCAGAGAGAAATAGAGGAAAGGAAGATAGTGGTGGAAAAGAGAGGGGATGGAGAGAGTAACAGAGATACGTGAATATCGAAACAAACACATACACATACGCTTAAGCACGTGTGAGAAAACATAAATGGCCAAAAGAAATTTAGAAATATTGTTTCGGAAAGTCTCAGAAGCAGACGAAGACAAATGGAAAGATCGAAGATACAAAAGCATACAGACACAGATATGGAAAGAAACTGAGAAATACAATTAGAGAGGAATAGATACACATAAAGAAAAGGAGGGCACATAGAAGGAGGCAGAAAGAGAGGAAGAGAAAGGAAGAAGGAGTCATGAAGAGACAGAAGGAGGCATATAGAAGCAGAGAAAGAGAGGGATAGAGATAGAGAGAGGTAGAACAAGTGGGCCACCCGTCAGAGCCTCCTGATGCGTGCACGATGGAGGATGCTTGCGAGAGGAGGCCGCTGATTGGACGCTTCAGGAAAGGGAGGAGTCAAGACAGGAAGTATGAGTGGAAGAGTGCTGATTATGATGCTGATCTTGTTTTTTGTGTTCGTTGTGATGCTGATAATGATGGTGAGTACAATGGTGGTGAAGACGATGATGAGGATGATAATTACTCAAACAATTATGATTATGGTGATAACGATGAAGAAGATGATGATTATGGTGATAACGATGAAGAAGATGATGATGATGAATATCATGATGATGAAGATGATCCTGATAATAATGATGCAAACTAAAAACATGTTTGCATGCGGAGAGGTCTGTTCGCATGCGCAAGCAGGCATCTCCACAAGGGGTGGTGATGATGACGATGCCATACAGCCTGGAAAGATATGCAGTGTGTGTACTGGTGTGTCTTGCTAATATGTATGCATACAAATCCATCTATACATACACCAAGGCATACGAACGCATACAGACATGCATACGTACAAATAAACCCAATTATTTCGGGCATACACACACATACACACATGCATATACACAAATAAACACAATTATTCCATGCATACGCACACACAATATTACCACTTTATGCATGAATATATGTTGCTGGGGGTGATGATGGATGATGATGATGGTCATGTTGAAGATGATGATGCTGCAGATGATGATGATGATGTTGCAGATGAAGATGATGATTATAGTAATGATAGTGGTGACTGATCATTAGAGGTATAAAAAAAAGCAGAGACAGCATCTTAAGTGGTTGCTGAAAAAAAAGGTTTTGGAAGGTTGGTGGAAGAGTGGATGGAGGGTTGGTGGAAGAGTGGATGGAGGGTTGGTGGAAGAGTGGATGGAGGGTTGGTGGAGAGAAGAGTGGATAGATGGTTGGTGGAGAGGAGTGGATGGAGGGTTGGTGGAGAAGAGAGTGGATGGAGGGTTGGTGGAGAAGAGAGTGGATGGAGGGTTGGTGGAAAGAGGAGTGGATGGAGGGTTGGTGGAGAGAAAAGTGGATGAAGGGTTGGTGAAGGGAAGTGGATAGAGGGTTGGTGGAGAGAAGTGGATGGAGGGTTGGTGGATGAGTGGATGGAGGGTTGGTGGAGAAGAGAGTGGATGGAGGGTTGGTGGATGAGTGGATGGAGGGTTGGTGGAGAAGAGAGTGGATGGAGGGTTGGTGGAGAAGAGAGTGGATGGAGGGTTGGTAGAGAGAAGTGGATGGAGGGTTGGTGGAGGGAAGTGGATGGAGGGTTGGTGGAGAGAAGTGGATGGAGGGTTGGTGGATGAGTGGATGGAGGGTTGGTGGAGAAGAGAGTTGATGGAGGGTTGGTGGAGAAGAGTGTTGGTGGAAAAGGATGAATAAAGGTGTGATGATGGTGATGCTGGAAAGGAGTGGAGACATTTGATTGGAATGGAAAGATGCATGAAGAACCATCATTAAAACTAGGTGCGAAGGTTGGTAGAATGATTCATTGATTAACAGGGGGTGGTGCAGTGGTTTGATGATGTGGTGTGGTGGTTTGGTGATGTGGTGTGGTGAGGTGGCGTGGTGGAATAGTATGTGATGATGTAGTGGGTTGATGTGATGGTGAAGGAGTAGTATAATGTGGTAATGACACACTATTCTTTAAGTCACCCACTTAGCCCTCTCCCCATCTTCGCCCTCTCCCCATCTTCGCTCTCTCCCCATCTTCGCCCTCCTTTCTTTCTTTGTAAAAATATTCACATCCATAACAACAATAGATTCAAATAAATAAATACAAACCCACGCACAAATAGACAAAAAATATTCGCTTTTTAAAAGGCAAATAACACACACATACACACAACCACTCTCACTCACACATTCACATACACTCGCACACACACACACACACACACAAGAGGGATTCAAAGAACATTGATGAAGCAGTCTGTTTAGCAGTGAGGTGGTGGTAGTGGTGGTGGTGGTGGTATTTGTAGTAGTATTAGTGGTGGTGGTGGTGGTAGAAATAGTAGTAGTTGTAGTAGTATTAATGGTGGTGGTAGTGGTAGTAGTGGTAGTAGTAGTAGTAGTAGTAGTAGTAGTAGTAGTAGTAGTAGTAGTAGTAGTAGTAGTAGTAGTAGTAGTAGTAGTAGTAGTAGTAGTAGTAGTAGTAGTAGTAGTAGTAGTGGTGGTTGTGATGGAGTGTGGTGGCTGTTACGATGTGTGGTGTTCTTTGTAGTGATGGAGGTGAATGTGTGGAAGAGTGTGGTTGTGAGGGTGTGTGATGGTTCTGAAGGGTTGTTGTGGCAAGACAACACATGTGTTTGAGTAGATTCTGACAGATGCAAGTTGTTGGTCATTGTTGTTGTGGATGTTTTGTTTACGCATTCATGTCTTTTTATTATGGACTTTAAGGTTTAATGTTGTAGTTTGAAGTAGTAGTTATAACGTGGTAGTAGCAGTGTTGTTGTAATGCCGTAGTATGAAATTGTATTTATGGCGTGGTAGTGGGCGTGTATTGTTGCGTTGTTGCATTCATTGTTGTTATGCTTGTTTTTGTTGCATAGAGAGCTTAAATTGTGTTCCGGTCTTTAAATGCATGCGCGTTTAACTGGAGTTATCGAGGGATGGATGGAAGAGGACGGATGAAAAAATGAGAGATAAAAGACAATCAATAAAAGAGTGGATGGATAGAAAAGGCAATGAGGGTAGTAGAAACCTAAATGAAATAAGTGTTGATGGAAAAGGGTTGCTAAAAGAGAAGAGTGAATGAATAGTTAAAAAGAGACAGACAGAAAGACAGGAAGATAGAGAGATGGAAGGAGATGGAAAGAGATGGAAAGAGAGGTGGAAAAAGATGGAAGGAGAGATGGAAGGAGAGATGGAAGGAGGGATGGAAGGAGAGATGGAAGGAGAGATGGAAGGAGGGATGGAAGGAGAGATGGAAGGAGGGATGGAAAGAGATGGAAGGAGATGGAAGGAGAGGTGGAAGGAGATGGAAAGAGATGGAAGGAGAGATGGAAGGAGATGGAAATAGATGGAAAGAGAGGTGGAAAGAGATGGAAGGAGAGATGGAAGGAGGGATGGAAGGAGAGATGGAAGGAGGGATGGAAAGAGATGGAAGGAGATGGAAGGAGATGGAAGGAGAGGTGGAAGGAGATGGAAAGAGATGGAAGGAGAGATGGAAGGAGAGATGGAAGGAGAGATGGAAGGAGAGATGGAAGGAGAGATGGAAGGAGAGATGGAAGGAGATGGAAGGAGATGGAAGGAGGGATGGAAGGAGAGATGGAAGGAGATGGAAGGAGAGATGGAAGGAGAGATGGAAGGAGAGATGGAAGGAGAGATGGAAGAGAGAGATGGAAGGAGATGGAAGGAGAGATGGAAGGAGAGATGGAAGGAGAGATGGAAGGAGATGGAAGGAGATGGAAGGAGAGGTGGAAGGAGAGATGGAAGGAGAGGTGGAAGGAGAGATGGAAGGAGAGATGGAAGGAGAGATGGAAAGAGAGATGGAAGGAGATGGAAGGAGAGATGGAAGGAGATGGAAGGAGAGGTGGAAGGAGAGATGGAAGGAGAGGTGGAAGAAGATGGAAGGAGGGATGGAAAGAGATGGAAGGAGAGGTGGAAGGAGAGATGGAAGGAGAGATGGAAGAAGAGATGGAAGGAGATGGAAGGAGATGGAAGGAGAGATGGAAGGAGAGATGGAAGGAGAGATGGAAGGAGATGGAAGGAGAGATGGAAGGAGAGATGGAAGGAGAGATGGAAGGAGAGATGGAAGAAGAGATGGAAGGAGAGATGGAAGGAGAGATGGAAGGAGATGGAAGGAGAGATGGAAGGAGAGATGGAAGGAGATGGAAGGAGAGATGGAAAGAGAGATGGAAAGAGAGATGGAAGGAGAGATGGAAGGAGAGATGGAAGGAGAGATGGAAAGAGAGATGGAAGGAGAGATGGAAGAAGAGATGGAAGGAGATGGAAGGAGAGATGGAAGAAGAGATGGAAGGAGATGGAAGAAGAGATGGAAGGAGAGATGGAAAGATAGATGGAAGAAGAGATGGAAGGAGATGGAAGGAGAGATGGAAGGAGAGATGGAAGGAGAGATGGAAGGAGAGATGGAAGTGAATGATGAAGTATCGAAGGCTCACAAGACCAGATTATGTTGTAGTTCATGTTGTTTTTGATGTTGTTTTTGATGTTGTTTTTGATGTTCTTTTTGTTGTTTTTGTTGTTTTTTTATTTTGTTCTTAATGTTGTTCAAGCTTGTTGAAAAAAAATATAGAGAAGTGTGGGTGAGGTGTGAGAAGATGACGATGTTGTCATTTTGATGATGATGATGACGAAGATGAAGATGTTGTCATTTTGATGATGATGATGACGAAGATGACGATTTAAAAGAACAATTTAAATGACAATAAAATAGCTATAATGACAAAGGTCGGGCTGATGATAATGATAGAAATGATGGTGGTGATGATAATGATGCTGATGATGATACTAGTAACGATAAAGGTGGTCTTGATGATTATAGTATCGAGAGTTGACGAGTGCAATGAAGGGTGTAATGGTGGTGCAAATTGTGCTGGTTTAAAAATTTTAGTTCTGATGATGATGATGAAGCTGGTGATTCTGATGATGATGTCCCTAGTTGTCCTGATGATGATTATACTGGAGGTGCTATTGAGAGAAATAAACGCAGTTATCAACACACCATGGTGGTAAATAGTCTTTTCAATGCTTCTTTATGTATGTGTGTGTGTATGTTTGTTTGTGAGTGTGTGTGTTTTGTGTGTGTGTGTGTGTGTGTATGTGTATGTGTGTGTGTGTGTGTGTGTGTGTGTGTGTGTGTGTGTTTTGTGTGTGTGTGTGTTCAAAAAAACACACTAAGGACAGGAGTAAATCCTAAAGACTTTTATCCGAAGACTTTTTATCCGAAGACTTTTTATCCTAGAACCGAACTAACCCACACTGCACTTCTTCCCATTTCAATTCCTGAAACGAATGACTCTACCAATGATACATTGCATGCTACTCTCAGTCACATCATCATCATCATCATTCCCCTCTGCCTCATCCTCTTCTGCCTCCCCCTCCTACTCATTTAATCTTCATTATTTCATAAAATCATAGCCAATTATATTTTTTCTGTATTTATTCATGTGCATGTGCTTGTGTGTTTGCATGTGTTTCTGTCTGTGTGCATTTTGTGTGTGTTTGTGTGTGTGAGCCTCAAAAATCTGGGACAAATGACGCACAGATACACACATAGATACGAGATGGATTGAACTTCTCATTAGAGGGCAATGTGTGCGCCAATGCAAACATTCTGCTGCCACAACCCTTCTTTCACGGCCCTAATGGATATTGCCAGTTCAACTGGTAGCAGCCTGGTCGAGAAGTGGTTGAATGTTGTAGTGGTTTAATGCTCTACATTTCTTGTCTTTGAGTTGGGTTAGAAACTTTGGGATGTTGTTGGAATTAGGATGGTCATCAAATGGGTGGTGGTAGTGGTGGTGAAGACGGTAGAATGGTGGCAGTGGTTCGTGGTGGTGAGGAGGTCAGATTAACATAATTTATGGAGCTTTTGTGAACAGCAGAACAGCTGACGAACAAAGAATATTATGCACGCATGTGTGCGCATATTTGAATGCACGCATACATACATAAGCGTACGTATAACGTGAAGCCAACTATACAAACAGGCACACACACACACACATACACATGAATATAAACATAGAAAAAAATACATAGACGCGTATAAACAAATAACTAAAGATACAAATGTGAATATCTGTGTGTGTGTGTTTGTGTGTGAGTGTGAAAATGTGTATGTTTTTGTGCGTGATAAAAATGCTTTTTGCCTAAAATTGATGCAATTTAATGTTGCTTGGATGATGTTAGTGATGCAGAGGTTGGAGGAGATGGGGAAAAAGTAAAAAAAATAAAAGAGAGAGAGATGGAATTTAGAAAAGGGTAGAGCCAGCAAATGGTGGAAAAGATTCACCAAAGGGGGAATAAATAGAGATAGTGAGAAAAAGAGGGTATTGAGGGAGCATGCTAGGAAAATGAAATAAATAGGAGGTGGATAGAAGGAGAAATAGAGAAAAAAAGATGCTGAAAGAAATGGAAGAAAGTGGAGAATGAGTGGGTGAAAGGGTATGGAGATTAAGTGAGAGATATGGGGAAGAGTGAGTGAGAGATGGAGAGGAAAGAAATGGGGAAGAGTGTGTGAGAGATTGGAAAAAGTGAGTGAAAGATGGGTAGTGATTGAGTGAGAGGGTAGACAATAAGGAAGTCCTATTAGGCTTTTAGACATCAAAGCTGCCACACACACACACACACAGACAAGGCTACTGAATGGAAGAAGGCATGATGGCTGTGTAGCATGCAAGGAGCAAGGAGACTCCATGGCAGAAATTCTCCAGGTGCTGGGTGCTTCCATTGAACTACGCCTCAGAAACAAATACGCCATTGTGGTGTTGCTTTTGGCTGGAAGAGTTCGGTGGCGTTTGTAATGGGAAGGGAGTTGGGAAGGGGCTTGGAGGAGCTGGGAAAAGGGCGGGAGGAGTTGGGAAAGGGGAGGAGATTAGGAAAGGGGAGGAGATAAGAAAAGGGGAGGAGTTGGGGAAGGGGAAGAGATTAGGAAAGGGGAGGAGTTGGGGAAGGGGGGGAGTTGGGAAAGGGGAGGAGATTAGGAAAGGGGAGGAGTTGGGGAAGGGGAAGGGGTGGAACTTGGAATAGGAAAGAATTTTGGCATGAAGAGGTGGGGTTTGGAGTGGAAAGGAGATTCGGAAGAACTGGAGTTGGAATGGGGGGTCAGTTGGAAAAGGGTTGAGTTATAATTGGAAGGGGGTTTGAAAGAGGGAAGAGGGTTATGAAGGTGGAGTTTGGAATAAAGGAAGGGTATTTAAAGAAGAAGATGGATGAAGCAAGAACAGCTTGTGTGCGTGTGTGTGCGTGTTTGCTTATGTGGAATCAATGTCGCCTACCAACAACGCATTAGGCATCTCCACACGCACATGTCGTCTTCCATGTGTGCTTGTGTATGTGTTGGTTTGTGTGCACGTGTGTGAATGTCTAGATTTACGTGTGTGCACGTGTGTATGTGTGAATGTACGAGTGTGCACGTGTGTGAGCTTTCTTGCAATTAATATGGCAACTATATTTAATAACACCGTTACATGCCCCCATCCCTGCCACACATTAGTACTATGCAGGCTGCACACCAGATAAGAGAAGATACAGACGCATACATAGACGTACTCAGGAGTATATGAAATGGGATATAGAGGCATATATTGAGTCATACAGTATAGGCATACAAAAAGGGAACATACACGTACACAGAAGTACACACACATACAGAGGAAACCACACACACACGGAAGAGCATACACATACAGAGAATCACACACGCACACAGAAGTACACACACGCATACAGAAGGAAACACACACATACAGAGGAATACACACGCACACAGAAGAACACACACGTATAAGAGCTTTCAAGCTGCTTACCTGCTTTCAAATTAGAATCTTCCATTTGATTGAGAGAGCAACAGATTATTCAATAACAACAAGATAACAACATTTATTTTAACTTTGTTTTTTTATATATTATTTTTATTGCTTTTGTGCACGAAAACTCATTTTGCTTTTGTGTATCTTGTTAACCCTCACAGCCCCGCATATTGACACACACACGTGCATACAATATGCACGTAGACACAACGCACACACATATAGATTGAATATAGTCATGCAAATTAGGTTATTAATAGCGCTGTCAATCCACTCAATCTAAGCCCCGCCCCTTCAAACTTCCTCCACTACCGTACCAATCTATCGACAAAAGCCTGTTTTATCTCCTGCTGAGCACTCTGCCTCCTGATTGGTCCATTCCTGACATCACGTGACTCGTCCACCAATCACAGCGTGCATGCATGAATGAGCTATATAACTATATTATTTCCTTTTCGTTCTGTCTGTCAAACAGACACACAAACAAATAGAAACACATACAAATACACACACATACATACACATACACAAACACATGTGACTCTATTTGAATTAGAAAAGGCATACATGAATATATAGATATACATATACAATAAATACATAGAGATGTAAACAGACAATTTGTAATTAAATTACGAATAATGACACTGCAGTCGAATTCGCTTCTTGTAGGTCTTCATCAAACACAAACATCCTCTCCACATCATCACCATCTCCGTCACTACTACCACCACACCCTCTCCACGCCCATCACCACCACCACATCATCACAAACCACCATCATCACCACACCACTACCACATCATGCCCACAACAACCACCACCAGCGTAAAAACCTGGCTTACACTTGCCACAAACACATATGCACGGTGCATTACACCTTTGGCCTCTACTCGGCAATCTTGCAGTGAAATTAAGCTGGTGCTTCCGAAGCTATATCTGGGTTGAGGCTGCATATAGCCTTACAGAAACGAACACCTTATCAGCCATCAGCTCTGTCACCTCCATTATCGCTTACGCCCTTTCCTGCCTCCCCCTCCTTCTCTTTCTTTTTCTCTTCCTCATCTTTCTCATCTTTCTTCTCTTCCTCATCTTCCTCCCCTTCCTCTTACTTCATCTAGTCTTCCTTCTTCAAGTTTCAATGGCCAATTCAACAATGAGTTTGTATCTTCGCTGTTATACTGTTTGAAACCCAATCACTCTATCATCACCATCACCAAACCATCGCTCCATCACCACACCATCACCACACAATCACCAAACCATCACTCCATCACCACACCATCACCACCCAAAAACGACTCTACATCACCACACCATCACCACACCACTAGCACACCATCACCACACCACTAGCACTCCATCATCAAATCATCCTAATCACCAAACCATCACCACTGTCCCCCTTCTCCTACATCCTTCTGTTCCATGTCTCTCATCACTCAAAACATATACAAACTCACTAACTTCTAAACTTTCTTAAAAAATATAACTAATTTTTAAAATAATTATAAATATAATTATTTCTTTTTAAAAGTTATTTCACACTAACGATCAAATACAATATAACGAAAATTATTAATATTAACGTGGAAAACCCGACTAACAATTTTCCCCTCATTGAGCCATCTTGAAGTTATCACAAAGCGCTTTACAAATATATTTTATTCATTTCTTCATTTATTTACAATTAATTAATTGGATCATATCCGCCAAAGCGGTGCAGAATTTAACTAACAATTAATTATTCTATTTCCTTTCTATTCCATTGCACTGCACTCACAACTCCCCTTTCCGACACTCTACACCAATGCAAACTCCTCAAACCCTCAAGCGCCATGCCATACACTGACATTGTCAGCCACATCCTACACAGTGTCTGCTCAGTATTAACAATTAGAATAATTAATTTTGTTATCATTATTTATTCTTATTATCTTTCTTATTTTTATTGATGTTGTTGTAGTCGATGTGTGCAACTGGATAGTTGAGAACTTAATTGCGAAGCCTGCTACTGACACTGTACACATGCAACGCTGAAAATCCATTTATGAAGCGAACTATTTTAAATAGAATAAAAATAATTATTTTACCTTCTTAATATTTAACTATTTTATACTTTAAATAATAAATTATTTTGAATATTTTGAGACGCACAACTTTGAAGGTTCAAAAAAGCCATTGTGTGAGGGCAAGAGTGGTGAATGATTGTAGTGAAACCTGTCATTTGTCTATGATCGCCATTAAATTTCAATTAAAGGCCAACTACAAGAAACAGTTCACGACGAAGATGATAATGTTGATAAGAATGATGATGATGATGATTATGGTGATGATAATGACAATAATGACTAAGGTAATGATAATAACAATGATGGTAAGATGAAGATTGAGCGAAGAAAAAAAATGAAATGAGTAGTAATGATGACGATGCAGAGACAAAAAGAATCAATCCCTGCACAGTGCCCTTTGGCACACGTCTGCAGCTGTTTACGTTGTAGTAGTTTATAAATGGAGGAGAACAGCAGACGAACAAACAGAAGACAAACACTGTGTCTTCGTCATCGTCGTCGTGTCTGAGACCTCTGTATGGTCTTCGTAACCACCACGCGGGTTTACGCTACTTTATAAATTTGTATTTTACTTTGTTTTAATTTTTAGTTAAATAAAAAAAATAACGCTGGAAGCTCCCTTAATATTCCACCAATCACACTTTCACAGACAGACATCATAATAAAAATTCTTTTACGACTTTACTAGGAATCGAATCGAGAACATTAGGTTTAATCGTAGTTCATCTCAAAACTCACTGTTCGATTATTCTATATGTGCAGGCTCCCATACAGCTATGCACACAAATATTGGTCTCTACACAGGCATACATATGATGAACAAATGTATGGAATTTGTATGAATATATCATTTGTAAATGTATAATCTTTTTTACTCACAAATTTGCTTTTTTAAAGAAATAAATTTATTTTTATAATAAAATTGATGAAGAATTTGAATGAGTGAAGAATGTAAAATAAAAGATGGATAGAGAGAAGGATGAATTGAAAAACACCATTGCAGCATGCAGGCTAGCAAGCCTATGATAATGAAGGTAGCTGCATAGAATGAGGTTAGACACTTCGGTGATCAAATTGACGATCAAACAAAAATTAAACGAGGATGTGATGCAAAATAAAAAAGTCAAACCTTTGTCGTAGATATTTCTTGCAATTAACTTAAACTAACTGAAAAATCTTCAATTCTATATTAGCGATAAAACATAATGGCCTAAGCAATATAGCGGCCATTTTTCTTATTTACTCCATTCTGGTTGGCTGGGAGTAGTAAGTGGGTGGGGCCAGCTTGTAGCTCTTTGTTTGAAATCGCTTCACTCGTCTGCCAATCATCAGCTGCTGTTCCAATTTAACAACTTCAATCTATATTTTCCGCCATTTTTAACAAAATAAAGAATATATATAGTCGAATAAAATAATATATATGTGTGTATCAGTTAGATGAAAATATATGAATGTATGTTTCTTTATGTATTATGAATGACTGACCTCGAATCTTGAGAAGCTATTAGGTATTGGACATTCAAATATATTTTCCAAGTTCACAAACCTTGACCCTTTTAATACTATTGATAATAGAATTTAATCATTTTCATGAATTCAACTGAATCAACATTCATAGCAATGAGAAGTCACAACCTATTGATCTATGGGCCATGCAGAAGCCTGCTAATATTAATGTAAATAATTCGAAGCCTAACTAGTACAAGTCTATTTTCAAATCCGCACCTCAATTCTGTAATCCATCTCTTTTGAAGCAGCAATTACGCCTTCATTAGCTGACATTTATTCAACATGTCATCAGGGAATATGAAACTATTTGAATTATTTCCTGCTTTGACCGGGCCGGTTTACCTGAAGTTAAAGTTTGCATTGGCTTAGATTTCTATAAAACTTATCTTTTTTTTCTATGTTTGATCTTAGAAAACTAGAAAGCGCGATTATTTTTCTCAAGGTCAAGTTTTAATATTTATTATTAAATGTATAGCGCTGAATTCATAAATATCAACATTGCGACGAGTTCTTCTGAGAATAGTGCGAGAGCTTCGTTTATACATGCCCTGCGGCCTAAATTCTTTACTCGTTGGTGACATGCCACAAAAGTTAAGCGAGGCTGAGCGGCGTTCATCCGATGACTCTTGGTTCTTTTGTGTTTTTCATCATTCTTGTTTCTTCTCCCATCCAGCCTAAGTTATAAATGGCGGTGGTTGTCAGTTTTTTGGTTGTCTTTTAGCAGTGGTCACTCATATGACGAGCAGCCCACTGTGTGATTTGCAAAAAGTTTTTGTCAGCATCTTAATCTTCCGAATCATCATCTTCTTCAATCCATATCTTCTTCATCTTTGTATATTCACCATCATCATCTTCACCATCATCATCTTCACCATCATCATCTTCACCATCATCATCTTCACCATCATCATCTTCACCATCATCATCTTCACCATCATTATCTTCACCATCATCATCTTCACCATCATCATCTTCACCATCATCATCTTCACCATCATCATCTTCACCATCATCATCTTCACCATCATCATCTTCACCATCATCATCTTCACCATCATCATCTTCACCATCATCATCTTCACCATCATCATCTTCACCATCATCATCTTCACCATCATCATCTTCACCATCATCATCTTCACCATCATCATCTTCACCATCATCATATTCACCATCATCATCTTCACCATCATCATCTTCACCATCATCATCTTCACCATCATCATCTTCACCATCATCATCTTCACCATCATCATCTTCACCATCATCATCTTCACCATCATCATCTTCACCATCATCATCTTCACCATCATCATCATCACCATCATTGTCTTCACCATCATCATCTTCACCATCAACATCTTCACTATCATCATCTTCACCATCATCATCTTCACCATCATCATTTTCACCATCATCATCTTCACCATCATCATCTTCACCATCATTATCTTCACCATCATCTTCACCATCATCATCTTTACCATCATCATCTTCACCATCATCATCTTCACCATCATCATCTTCACCATCATCATCTTCACCATCATCATCTTCACCATCATCATCTTCACCATCATCATCTTCACCATCATCATCTTCACCATCATCATCTTCACCATCATCATCTTCACCATCATCATCTTCACCATCATCATCTTCACCATCATCATCTTCACCATCATCATCTTCACCATCATCACCATCATCATCATCACCACCATCGTCTTCACCATCATCATCTTCACCATCATCATCTTCACCATCATCATCTTCACCATCATCATCTTCACCATCATCATCATCATCATCATCATCTTCACCATCATCACCATCATCATCATCACCACCATCATCTTCACCATCATCATCTTCACCATCATCATCTTCACCATCATCATCTTCACCATCATCATCTTCACCATCATCATCTTCACCATCATCATCTTCACCATCATCATTTTCACCATCATCATCACCCTCATCATCGTCACCATCATCATCACCATCATCCTCACCATCTTCATCATCATCGTCATCAAAATCGTCATCCTCAGCATCATCATCGTCATTAGTACCACTACCAACATCTCATCATCATCTTTACCATCATCATCATCACATCATCATCATCATCATCGTCATCATCAAATCATCGTCGTCATAATCACATCATCATCATCATCTTTACCATCATCATCATCGTCATCTTCACCACCATCATCATCTTTACCATCCTCATCATTATCATCTTTACCATCATCATCATTATCATCTTCACCATCACCATCATTATCATCTTCATCATCATTATCATCTTCATCATCATTATCATCTTCACCATCACCATCATTATCATCTTCATCATCATTATCATCGTCAGCGTCAGCATCTTCTTCATGCATCATTTATGTGGCGCTGTCTTCAAAGCTGCTGCTATCTTAATTAAGCATCTGCAATGAGTGAGTGAGCGAGTGAGTGAATGAATGAATGACAGAATGAATGAATGAATAAATGAATGAAAAAATGAATGAACGAATGAATAAATGAATGAATGAATATATGAATGAATGAATGAATAAATGAATGAATGAATGAACTAATGAATAAATGAATGAATGAATGAGTGAATTAATGAATTAATGAATTAGTGAATGAATTTATGAGTGAATGAATGAATGAATGTATGAATGAAAAAACGAATGATTGACTGAGGGATTGAGTAAACGAGAGTTTAACCACTCTGACAAGCCTCTCACACACACCACCTTCAAGAGCTTGAATCAGCACAACAGTGTCTTTCAGTGTTTGCCTGCTTGAGAGAAACTCCGTCAGCGTTATCTCATAGAGGGGCTTTAAGTTTGTGGATGGAAGATGCTTTAAGCTCATTTCCTAGTGGAAAACTCAAGCTGAACATAGGATGTGTTATGTTGACTCACAACACACACAAACACACACACGACACACACAAACACACACACGACACACAAACACACACGGCACACACACACAAACACACACACACAAACACACACACGACACACACAAACACACACACACACACTGACGACTGACAATTCCAATTTGGACTGCATCACATTTAATCCGGCACTGCCATCTGACATCTGGACCACTAAATACTCCATGCGACTGCATTCGCCGCTACAAAATTTATCCTCCTACCAAACGCCTCACTACCTCCACAATCTTCAAAGTCGATTTTAGAAAATAAAAATGTATTTATTTATTTTATTAATATATACTTTATAAATAGACATTGTTAGGAAGATTATTTGTATATATTTATTTTCATTGTAACGACTCACGTTGTATTCACGATGTATTCAATGTTCACGATCGTCCAACAGTTTTGTATTGAGTGCTTCATTTTCTCGCATAGCTGGTGTGCTTTTCTTCCCGCATTCACGCCTCTATGCACAACCTCCATCATCATCTTCATCATCATCATCGCTATAATCATCGTCATCTTCATCATCATCATCATCATCGCTATAATCATCGTCATCGTCATCTTCATCATCATCATCATCATCATCATCATCATCATCATCATCATCATCATCATCATCATCGCTATAATCATCGTCATCGTCATCTTCATCATCATCATCATCATCATCATCATCGTCATCGTCATCATCCTCAGTTCTCATGATTCCTTTAAGTACTGACCCTTCAGTAGTAATTTGCAGGCGCTTGTTGGGCGTCTGATGGACTGTCATTATCGCGAGGAGTGACCGTCACATCTGGCCCTTTACTCCAGTCTACTACAATCTTTTGATCTCAACTTTCTGGGAAGATATTGCCACAAGAGATTGTATTTAAACAGCAGCAGTAGTAGCAGCAGTAGTAGTAGTAGTAGTAGTAGTAGTAGTAGTAGTAGTAGTAGTAGTAGTAGTAGTAGTAGTAGTAGTAGTAGTAGTAGTAGTAGTAGCAGCAGCAGTAGTAGTAGCAGCAGTAGTAGTAGCAGCAGTAGTAGTAGTACTAGCAGCAGTAGCAGCAGTAGTAGTATTAGTAGTAATATAATAATATAATATAAATATAATATAAATGACGAGCATTATCATAGTGGCGTATAACCCGAACGAGCTTCCAGGCCACTTAGGCTGCCTATTTTCATTTGCGCCTTTGGGTTACTAAGGCATTGGTTGCACTTGAACCTAGGACCTTTCATTATTGGTGAAGCCGAGAGTCGTTGCCGACTCAGCTACCCGTTCCCCTCCCGTAGTAGGTGGACTCGAGTAGGGCGATTAACTGGTATTCGGAGAGAAAAAAAAGCGGCCGGTATAGCTTTAAGGTAAAGCGCTTGGCGTTCGACTCACTAGCGTGGGTTCGATTCCCACCGTCGCCCAAGTGCGTCTATGCTCCAGAAGAGCCCAGCACTTTATGGGAAGGAGAAGGAAGTCGGAGTTGATATTGCCTATGAACAGCTGATCTGAATATTATTGAAATGCATTATTTAGCGATCCATCTAGCATCATGAGAACATTTCATGAAATGCTCGCTGCGACAACTACTTACATATTCATGACTTTCAACAAAAAAAACTTTTTTTCAAGTCGCATATGTTCGTTACTCCGATCAGACCTAATTGAGAATTAAAAGTTTATTAAAAGCATAATAAAAACAAAGACCCACTCTATTTTAATCGGCCCTATTCGGAGTTTTCTGGGGCAGTGAAAAGCAGTGAAGAAATGAGAAGCACCATCGCTAGTAGAGGAAAGGGTTGGGAGTTTCGTACCCAAGATGAGATGACATTAGAGGCAGGCAGGGAAAGGCTGGCGTTTAGAGCGCACAAGTGCTTCTAGGATGCGGGCAAACATTCATCACCAGTAAGTTCTTCCTTCCTGCTTCTGCTGTCATTTTGGCGTCATCATCATCACCATCATCATTCTATTCATCATTATCATTCACTCCCCAATATAATATATATCATAAATACTAGCACCTTCAAGATAACCAATCATCTTTATCATCATCATCATCCCCTCATCATCACCATCACCACTATCATCCTTCTTCTTCTCATCCTTATCATCATCCTCATCCTCATCATTATCATCATCATCATCATCATCATCATCACCACCACCATCATCTTCATCATTATCATCATCAGAACAAGCGCCACAGCAGCAGCGACAAAATCTGAACTATAATTATCATCATCATCATCACCACCACCGTCACGAAGCGCAATTTAGCAGTGTTGCGTTTTTTAATGAAAGCCAAAAGTGGTCGAGTGATGATAGAGGTGACGAAATAGGAATGCGGTGTGCATGATGATGATGATGATGATGATGATGATGATGATGATGATGATGATGATGGTGGTGATGATGATGATGATGAGGGTGATGATGATGATGATGATAAGGATGATGATGATGATGATGAAGATGATGATGATGATGATGATGATGATGATGATGATGATGATGATGATGATGATGATGATTGTGATGATGATGATGGTGATGATGATGATGATGATGAAGGTGGTGATACTCTTTTGGTGATATGATGAAGGAGGATGATGGTGATGATGATAATGATGTTTATAATAATATTGATTCTGGTTGATGATGAGAATTATGGTGGTGATGATGATGATGTGCGTGTGAAACGGAGTGATATGAGGATTGCATAAAATGTTAACTGCATTAGGAGTGCTGCTGCATCGATAAAGAAGCGAACACACACACACACACACACACACACACACACACACACACACACACACACACACACACACACACACACACACACACACACACACACACACACACACACACACACACACACACACACACACACACACACACACACACACACACACACACACACACACACACACACACACACACATTTCATTCAAACACACACATTTCACACGACCTACAAAACATGCACACTCATTAAGACTGCACGTGAGTGAAAAGATAAAGGATGTGAGAGTGGAGTGTTCCATTTCGATATACCCTCACTTTCCATGGTGTAAATCGACAGTGGTTTGAGCGTAGCTACATATATCCTGCTTGAGATCTGCAAAAAATTGATTTAAAAAAAGAATTGTAAATTTGTTTTTAAAAGTTTTTGTTTTAGCTTTTTTTTTCTTCTGCTTCATCAGGTGTGCAGACTATTGCAGACAGGCAGACAGACTGACTTAACAAGAGATACTTGAACGTCTCCTATGAGCACCAGGCCACAAGGAAGAAATTACGATTTTTATTCACGAGCTTTTAGTTTCTCTTTGCAACTCGCATCTCCTCTACAGGAATTCAGGCTACTCGGGTATTTGGGAATCGAACCCACGACCCATGGCCATTTGTCGTTAACCACTCATCTACCCACCCCACAACTCGACAATACATTAGATTGCCGAACAAAAGCCCTCTTGGAAATGGTCATTAAATGCCCATCAACCAAGTCTTGACCACACCTCTTCACACCACACTGACCACGCAACACCTTCTCAGAGCTGACCATAACAATATTAATTGTCGTTTTTACATAGTGCTCGGACACGCAACTAAATACAACACTGTTCCATAGTTAACTAGTTTCTTCGTAGAAGGAAGGTTCTCTAAAGCTTTATTGAAGAGGCAAACCAAACGAACACACCTGTCTACCACCCGCAAACACTGCCTTCCTGCCGCTGCTGCTGATGATGATACATTTATAAAAACATGCATATGCATGAATAGATAAACATATAAGTGATACAATGCACGCAAACATACAGCGACCTGTGCAAAAGCAAAGAAACACATTGAAGATAAGTGAATATGATTGGATAAGCAATATCAAAGTGCCAAAACAAAACAACAAACACATGAAACAACAACAACAATGAAACAGCCAACATACAGACACCAGTAATGATAGTAACAACTACAACAGAAACAAACGCAACAACAACAAGCACAACAGTAACCATAGTAACATACAAAGGGTTGTATCAGAGAGTATAAACGTGTGCGGAAAGAAGAAAATAAATCTAGCAGAAACCACAAAAGATGTAGCAAAGCTGGTGGTGGCGTATGTTCTCTTATACAAATGATGTATACAATGGCATTGCATACAAATTAGGCAAACAATGCATACAAATAATGTATGCGACTTGAAACAACCAAAGTTTTAAATCTACTAATTGTGAGGGAAAGCAGGGTGGTGCCTAGCGAGGGAAAGTATTAAGCTCTAGGAACCCACCACAAGGAGAGTGCAATTAGATGATAAAAGAGTGAATTCAAAAAAGTGTGGAGGATTTAAAAGGTCCGTTGAATTAATTAGAAGGAAGGTTGCAGGGCAGGGTGGGTCAGCAGGGTGACCACTCACTGCACCTTCTCATCCTTCGTCAGCTCCTTGGCGAAGTCCTTGGCTGTTGGTTGGTTGGTTAGTGAGGGTGCTTGTGTGGAGTAATTAGTCGGGAGAAATACATCAATTAATTAATGTATGCGCATGCAAACGAAACACGGAAGTACAGAGGCACTGTGCAAAAAGAAAGAATACAGACATAAAAACGCAACATTAAGCACATATAGACAGACAAGCACTGTAACATGTAACCTGAGACACACACACACACACACACACACACACTCACACACACACACACACCCTTCTCGAAGTGGCTGTCGACGGTCTTCTCGTGCTTGAGGAAGTAGGGCCTGATGAGGTTGTGGTAGATGGCGATCGAGCCGTTGAAGTTCGTCGGCACCATGCAGTAGAGCAGGAAGGCGCACTGGATGAGTGAGGGAAGAGGAGATGGGGGTGAATGAATTATTTGAACATTCCTTTATTTTAAAATTATATTATTACTTATTAATTATAATTTTCTTTTACAATTAATATTCCATTATATTTTTTAATTTGTTTAACATTTAAGATGTATTTCATTCTAAAATAAAATCTTCAAAGAAACAAAAACCGCACTCTCCATGACAATAAAATAATCTGCGCTATATAATCACTCTCAACTGACCTTGAAGAGCCAGTAGAAGGGCACCCAGAAGAGGAGGAGGTCGGTGAAGTACTCGAGGAGGTGGAAGAACGAGTAGACCACCCAGTAGGTGAGCCATTTGGTGTCGTCGTCCTTCTGCGGGGACTCCACTGCCTTGATACTGGTGTTGGTTGGGTGGTGGGTGGGTTGGTTGATTGTTAAGTAGGAAAAGATTTGAAAAGAATGTTCTGAGCTTTTCGATGGTGATGGTGAAAGGAAAGATTTTTAGAAAATTCAGTTTAATGGAGTAGTTGGAAGATGGATATGCATTATAAAATACTAGAAAAAAACTCTAAAAATATTGAGAATTTCCTAGCAACATATGTTAGACTCTAGTTAGAGGGGTGTGCATGTTGGGTCACTCACGAGGCGTAAGCTGGGTACAGGAATCCGATGAAGTTGCACACAAAGTCACCTCCGTAGCCAACCATCAAGTAGAGTGCCACAAGCACTACCAGTCCTGGTGGATTGATAATTAATTGTGTTTATTTTAGATTTTAAATGATAATAAAAAAATCGGCATTTGATAGTCAATTGAATGTATGATTTTTATTTATAATAAAAAGTAATCCATAAATAATTTAAAATTAATGCTCAAGAAATTAAATTTTAAAAGATTAAAATAGATGATAGAATAATTTTTTTAGAGATAAAAATATGAGATAAATTTAAAGTTATTAAAAATTATTAATTAATAGTACCGAGAGCCTGATTAATTTTCTTAACACCAGTCTTCTGTTCGATTTTGTTGAGCTGGTCGGTAAAGAAATTCTGTTTGCTAAGAGAAGTTTCCAGAAGCGTTCTCAGCTCCTGTATCCACTTCTTTACTTGTGCCATTTCGAAATGTTGCTACCGCCGGCTTATGATTCAGATGAGACGAGACGTCAGTTCGACAACAGAAATGCAGCTACAGACAAAACGTTGTAGGATCAAAAAGAAAAACGGAACGTCTAATAGTCTGACCTTGAAATTAACATAATTTTTTTTTTAAATAATGTTAAAAATGCAAGATAAATACTAAAAATGTCTTTAAAATAAATAAAACGTTTAAATCACAATAGATTAAATATTTTTAATTGTTTTAAATGTTTATTACAACGCTAATAATTGGCGCACAAATGTAATGTTGAGAAGTTGCTGAAATGGATTCAGTAAGTATCGGCAGGTACAATTTAAGAAGCGACAAAGCTGCAAACCAGTAATAACCACAATATTTCATTTATCAAAAAATTAATCTTCATTTAAGGCTTAAATTTTAATCAATCAAATTACTACTCTGCATTGATAACAAAAGACACTATGTAATTGTTGAATTACAATTTTTGCATTGAAATTAAATCTAAAATTAATAATTAAATCAACTTTCAGAGGGGAAGATGCAGACGACGATGTGCGCAGTCCGATGAGACCAAGGCTGTCAGATGGCCAGAAGAGGAAGATGAGCAACAAGAGGTTTGCAGATGTTTGAAAGCACATAATTGTGGAGATTACATGACACTGATAATGATTACAGTTGCCTTAAATTAATAGTTACATTGATAATAATTACAGCGTCATTTGAAAAAAAAATTTCTCAGGAAAAACAGAGTTGAAGAGAGGCCCTACAAACAGTCGCTATTCAAGCCGACTGAAGAGAAGAAGGAGTAAGAACAATTGCACTAAACATTTCCATCTGCATTGATTGTAAGCCATAATGTTAAAGAATTCACCATCTTGCAATATATGCATCACTCAGCATTGAAGTCAAGTTGTGGTCTCAGAAGGAAGATGATGATGAGTGAGTTAATAGCCTCCAACTTCTAAATTCATTTCGGAGATTTTTTCAACATAGTATATTGCCTTCATCTTTGTAATTATTTCTTGTTTTCATCATCTTGTATTTGAGTACTTTTATTTATTTCTGTTTGTTTTATTGATTTAGAACTAACACTTCCACAACATTCAGAACCCCCCAGGAGAAGCCAGAAGACATGCTGGCCGAGAACAAAGCCAGGTGCTTTCATTTGTCTTCCTCCATCCATCTGTGCCTCTCTCCATCTATATATGCATCCATCTAAGCATCCATTCATCCATCTTTACATACATACCCATCTATCCATCCATACAACTTCATTTATTCATCCATCTATCCATTCTCATCCATTCATATGAAGCACTCATATATTACAGAAGGAAAAGGACACTGACAGAGGAAGAGAGGGAGACAGACGCAGCAGTACTGAGCAGGAGAAAGAAGCAGATTCAGTATGGCAAAGACACACCAGAATACCAAAACTACTTATCCACTGTGCCTAGGTTTTGTGGCTTTTTATTATAATGACATTATTAATTAATAATCATTATTTCTAATTAGTATACTAATTCTCACCAACCACTACAACCTCTCACAGCACCATATCTAATACACCACAAAACAGCCCAACAGTCATTTTAACCAGACTACAACAACCACACGTAGAACATCCATCCACCACACAACCACCCACCCATCCACTCCTCAACCACCCATTCATCCACCCCTCAACCACCCACCCATCCACTCCTAAACCACCCATCCATCCACCCCTCAACCACCCATCCATCCACTCCTCAACCACCCATCCATCCATCCCTCAACCACCCATCCATCCATCCCTCAACCACCCATCCATCCATCCCTCAACCACTCATCCATCCATCCCTCATCCACCTCCTCCACACAGGTCCCAAAGAACTCGTTTTCATCCAGTCACACCGGAAAAAGACGCCAAGTACAGCAGGAGAAGTTGGGATACGTTGATAAAGATATGGAGGAAACAGCTGCATATATGGGATCCCAAGGGATTGTGATGGAGGGGAGGGGGGAAAGGGGTGTGAGGAAGAGGGGGGAGGTAAATGTGGTGGGTAGGTGGTGGAGATGGTTCACCAAAGGGGGGGGGGGGGTTCTGGTAGTGATGTTCATTCATCCAAACACCTAATGCACTGTGCACTGTAAATAGAAACACAAGCCACACACACAAACATTCGGATTTGTTATATTTCATACTCAATCAACAATATTATTATTATTGTTTTTAATTATAAAAAATACAACGGCCACAATTTCTTCCGAAACTTTTCATACATTCTTTCAAACCTCAAATTCATTTCATGAAACGTAAAAACGGACTAAGAAGTCAATTATCCTCCTAGAATGCAATAGTAGTAGGCAATTTCATATATGATAATAATAATATCTTATAGAATATTAATAATAACTGATGATTCTTTCACGTGATGTGTTCAGTCATGTGAGGTTTATCTTGAAATGTATTTATTTTCACGGCATGCTAGTGTGGTTGGTTCTTCGTCCCAAAGCACCACGGATATTAGGGCACGTTGGGTGGCTTTTGGGGTTGCTGGAGAGTTTGATGGTGAGGATGATGCTGATGATGATGATGCTATCGATGATGATGATGATGATGCTATCGATGATGATGATGATGATGATGATGCTATCGATGATGATGATGATGATGGGGAGGTGATTGAAAATGTATGGGATGAGCGTAAAGGTAAAGAAAATCTCCTTTATTGGCACTTCAACATATCTAATTATTTTTCTGTGTGCGTGTGTGTGTGTGTGTGTGTGTGAGAGAGTTTGTGTGTGTGTGTGTGCGTGTGTGTGTTTGTGTGTGTGAGAGTTTGTGTGTGCTGTGTGTACTGTGTGTGATTTCATGCATACGTGCGTATGTTTATAAGTAAATAACTTTCAAAAGAGATGAGAAATGTTGAATAAGATTTAACAGAAGACTAAAAGAATGGTTATTTGGCATTAACACACGAAATGATGAAAACCTCAACTACATTCTTTCTGTTTATTTTTCTTTTGAATGTATCATCATCATCACCAGTATCATTATCACCAGTACCAGTATCATCATCAGCATTAGTATCACCATCAAGATCACCTTTGAGAGAAGACCACTATGTCTTCACGTCCAACAAGTTAGTCATGTTCGTTTGCTTGGAGTAAAATAAATAAAAGAACCAAAATAAAACTGAATTGTAACGCAGTTCAAGTGTGTATGTGTGCAAGGAATTTTTTCCAGAAAATTTCAATTAAAATAAAACGAATATTAAACTGTTGCTGTTATATTTTAGTTTTTGTTTTAATTATAGCGTGGTTGTTTGAGGTTGTTGTAGTGTTGTAATGATGGAGTGGTAATTATGTGTTGTATGTTGTAATGCAGAATCATAAGAGGGCCCTTCATTTAGTAGGTAAGAGATATAACCACATTAGGACTCGTGTTTATCAGTATTACTCACCCATTAGTGCAGCGTCGTTCACATGTGTTTTGTATATTTATGTGTGTTTTTGTTTTGCGCGTATGGATTCATGTGTGTGCGTATGGGTGTGTGAGCTTAGAGAAGCGTCAAACAAAAAGTTAAAAACTCAAATTATAAAATCAAACATCCCAAGCACGAACACACAAATGCACCTCTGACGCATAAAACTTTTTTTAACACGGCCTACGTCTGTCAGGCTGTAAGTAATATAGACCAGAAAAAATACACACACACACACACACACACACACACACACACACACACACACACACACACACACACACACACACACACACACACACACACACACACACACACACACACACACACACACACACACACACACACACACACACACACACACACACACACACACACACACACACACACACACACACACACACACACACACACACACACACACACACACACACACACACACACACACACACACACACACACACACACACACACACACACACACACACACACACACACACACACACATGTGAAACACAATCAGATGGCCTTCGAACCGCAACGAACTTCCTTCAATCGGCAACGGGCACTTGGCGGCAGTCGCCCGGCAAGACTGGGTGCATCTGCAAGGCCTTTACAACGGGAGAGCCACGCAGTCACACCGCGCCAAGATCCCCTACCCCCACCAGGCATCACTTATTGGTGAGTTTGTGAAAACGAAGATTAATTAAATGACTTTATTACAATTTAATGAATTTAGAATAAATAAAAAACAATTTATTGAATGATTTAATTTTGCATAAATTAATCATTTTTTTGCATACATTAATTTAAAAGAATATTTAAGAACTTTATCACCTGTTAATTATAGAATTAATGATCAATTAAAGCTAGATGGAGGTGATGTGATAAGGAACACTTCGCAGGTTGGTGTGATGGCGAGGGTTCAAGCAGGTGTGGGCAGACAGGTTACAAGTGGCAGAAGAGGTTGGAGACAGAATCCTTTTCTTTGGACACCCGCATTGGTGTGTGTTGTGTGTGTGTGTGTGTGTGTGTGTGTGTGTGTGTGTGTGTACGTGTGTGTGTGTGTGTGCTTCTATGTTTGAATTTTTGTCGATATGCGTGTTTTTATTGTTATCGAAGTGTGTAACGAGAAAATGGCTGATACCCAAACGAACAGGAGTGTTCAGGGAGACACGTAAGAGGATGAACACAGAGCTTTCAATGCAGTGGTTTGCACACAGAACCCTCTTGCCCTTGATGGTCTTCTATGTTGCCGTTTCATCTCTGACGATGCCAGTTTGGCCTCAAAATCAAAAATTCAAAAGAGCAACATTGCAGGAGTCCACAATCCATCTGCGTACGAAAGTGTGTATGGATTCTGAAGATGTGGAGTTGGAAGAGACCGCTTGTTCATTCAAGCATGCAAGGTGTGTGTGTGTGTTTGTTTGTGTGTGTGTATATATGTAGGAGTGTATGTCTATGTGGGTATTTTGTATTACATAAAATAAATATTTGTCTACCTGGATTAGTACTCAAGAAGAACACCCATTCTCAGATGCTTCAAGGGCGTCACTAAAGAGGCTGAGGATCCCTCCTTCTCGAGCAGACAGACTTTCCACATGATCTATGACGTCATCCCACCCAACATCACCCTCTCTTCCTCTACCTTTTCTTCTTCTTTTTCCCCATCTTCATCTTCATCTTCCTTCTCGTTTTCTCCATCTTCCCGGTACTTTCTTCTCTCCATCCACTCAGACAAAGATGCTGCGTACAAAGCCTTTAGAATCGGTGCGATGATGGTTGTCTTGGTTGCAACCACCATCTGGCATTTTATGTTAACAGAGAGCTTATATATACATTTTAATGCTCTTAATTAAATAATTACTTATATATTTTTATTTATTTTATAAATAATTAATTTAAACTATTAATTTAACAAAAAGAATATTTTTAAAAATAAAGGAAAAAATGAGTTCAACTTTTAAATTAACTTCTACTCATTGGTCCACAGGGAGGTTGTGGGCGGAGCATGGGATACTGGAAAGAACGAATCGTAAAGGGTGGGAGAGGGTGTGGGAGGAGGGGAGGGTGGAGGTGGAGGGGAGTAAACAGGTGGCGAGGGCAGCGGTGTCGAGTCTTTACAACCTCTACATCAGCCTCCCTCTCAACCAAGCCACCCCACCACCGGACTTTGTGGGCTTGAGTCCCTCTGGTCTTAGTTGGGGAAGTTTGCCGGTGAGTGGGCATCGTGGTCATTACTTTCATAATTATCACGCAATACGACCCTATACCTAGTTCTCAATAAAAGTATAAAACTACCGAGTTAATCACCCAGTACAACATCGAAATTTTCCAATATAAAAGCAATATAAAAGCACCACCGAGAAGCATCAAACCACCCCAGGCATACCAGGGCCATGTGTTTTGGGACCAAGAAGTGTGGATGGCACCGGCCCTCCTCCTCTTCCGGCCTGACACAGCCCACCTTCTCCTCACCACCCGTCTCAGGACTCTATCAACCGCCTATCACAATGCAGTGATAAAGAAGCTGAAGGGAATCAAGTACCCATGGGAGAGTGCCTATACGGGTGAGGAAAGAGAAGTAGTTATAATTGAAAATGATGTTTGAATTTCTTTGTTACCTAATCAAATGACTGAACTATTTCATCTTTTTACGAAAAATTTCACTGCAAAAAAGACACTTGAACACGGTAATACAAAACAAACCCCCTTCCCACAGCATAACACACTATAACACATTGAAACAAACCACAAACCACACAACACCACATCAACCCGCCACATATCCACAAAACAACACAAAAAAACTCACACAAACACACAAAAATCCCCCACACACCACAAGAAACCACAACTCACCAACCCCCCCCCCAACAACAACAAACTCCAACACACGGACTACCCTCAACGAGCACCTCAGGCCTCGAGACAGGTCCCTACCAGCCATGCAACGACAACGAGGTGCACATCAACGGCGACATCTCCCTCTCCTTCCGATCCTACTTTCGCGTGCTAGGCTTCAACTACTCAACTTCTGTTGGTTAGTGTGGTTGTGGTTGTTGTTGTGGTTGTTGTCGTGGTTGTTGTGGTTGTTGTTGCGGTTGTTGTTGTGGTTGTTGTTGTGGTTGTTGTGGTTGTTGTTGTGGTTGTTATTGTGGTTGTTGTTGTGGTTGTTGTTGTGGTTGTTGTTGTGGTTGTTGTTGTGGTTGTTGTTGTGGTTGCTGTTGTGGTTGTTGTGGTTGTTGTTGTGGTTGTTGTTGTTGTGGTTGTTGTTGTGGTTGTTGTGGTTGTTGTTGTGGTTGTTGTTGTGGTTGTTGTGGTTGTTGTTGTGGTTGTTGTGGTGGTGTTTGGGTGGGTGGATGTTTTTGTTGTTGCTTGTTTTTAATGTTTGAGGGTTTTGCTTGCTGCGCTTTTGTGTGTGTTGTTGTTTGAGTGTTGTTGTGTTGTTATGATTTAGGTGTTTTTGGAGTGTTTTTGTTTATGTGTTTTACTTGTAGTGTTGTTGGTGTATTTTTATTTTAGTGTTCTTGCTTGGGTGTTGTTGTTTGGGTGTTGTTGTTTGGGTGTTGTTGTTTTTGGGTGTTATTGTTTGGGTGTTGTTGTTTGGGTGTTGTTGATCGGGTGACATTGTAGTGTTGCTAGAAGATGTTTTATGGCTACTGTCGTTTAAGTGTTGTTGACAAATTCTGTTACCTGTAGTTTCAGTGATGTTCAATAATCTGAAACAAGCTTTCAACAGACAGTCTGGTCGGGACTCGAACCTCAAACCTTCTGATCGGATTGGGAGATTACTGGCTGTCCAGAGCTGCCCACAACAAGAAGCTCGATAGATTTGAAATACACTGTGAGGCGATGCTTATGAGATAGAATGTTGAATGCTTCAGAAAGTAAAACACACACACACACACACACACACACACACACACACACACACACACACACACACACACACACACACACACACACACACACACACACACACACACACACACACACACACACACACACACACACACACACACACACACACACACACACACACACACACACACACACACACACACACACACACACACACACACACACACACACACACACACACACACACACACACACACACACACACACACACACACACACACACACACACACACACACACACACACACACACACACACACACACACACACACACACACACACACACACACACACACACACACACACACACACACACACACACACACACACACATACACACACACACACACACACACACACACACACACACACACACAAAAACACACACACACACACACATACACACACACACACACACACACACACACACACACACACAAAAACACACACACACACACACACATACACACACACAAAAACACACACACACACACACACACACACAAAAACACACAGACACACATACACACACACAAAAACACACACACACACACACACAAACACACACACACACACACAAACACACACACACACACACATACACACACACACAGGCGTCATGCCACCAGACGAGTACCAAATGTGTGTTTCTAACAGCGCCTACACCAACTACGTAGCGAAGATTAGTCTGCGTGAAGCCTACCTCACCGCCGTGTCTCTCGGTGAGTCTCGATGGATTTCTGTGGTTTGGGATGTGCATGTACGGTTAACCATAGTGTGTGGAGGGGTTGTGGGGTGTAGCTGTGCTTTCAGTGTGACGTGAGTGCCCGCTTGATGATGATGATGATGAAGATAAAGATGATGATGATGATGGTGAGTAATATCTTCCCGCGTACACACATACAGGTCTTGCGAACGCTTCGTCGTATGAAAATGTGTACACAAAAATGTATGTGCCATTCGACCAGGCCCTGAACTACCACCCTGAGTATGACGGATTCGATGGAAGTTTGTATGTGTGTCTGTCACTCTGCGGATGTATGTTAAGACACAAACACATGAACAAGCATAAAAACATACATACGGATACAAAAACAAATATGCAAACAAAGACACATATGTAGACAAACAAACATATTCATACAAACACAACAACCCATAAAAACACATAAACGCACACAATCACACATACGCACACAATCACACATACGTACAAACACACATACAGAAACAACGATAAAACAGGCGGATGCCATTCTTTTAAACTTTCCACTGATGATGACCATGAACCACACCACACTCTACAATGACCTTCAACTCTATGAATCTGTGTGTTCTTATGTGCTTGGGATAGATCAAACTACACACTATTACCGCATAACTATGCCACATAACATATCACCATACAACTACGACCCACTACACAGCACCACACCACACCACAAAACAACAAAAAAGGACATTAAACCACACAACACCATTCTTTACTAGCTACATCACACCACACCACACAACTACATCACACAAGCACACCACACAACTACATCACACAAGCACACCACACCTACACAACATACTACACCCTTCCCCACCAAACCACACAATTACACAAATTTTCAAAACCACACCACACATTCACACTTCATCCTACCACACAACTACACCCCCTCCCACACCACACTAAAACTATACCACACCACACCCCACCACACACACAACTAAACCACACATCACCACGATAAGCCCCCTCAACACATCAACAAGATAACAGACACAAAGGGTCCAGCGATGAGCGACAGTATGTACAGCGTTGGCTGGTTGAGTATTTCAGAATTCCAGCGAGCGAACCAAGCATTTCAGCGCCTATTTCAACACGTGTGTGGTGACTTCGAGGTTAGATGTTTCTAGATGTCACTATAACTATTCTTTAAAAATTATTTAAAAATACTAACAAAAATAATAATAACGATAATAGTAATAGTAATAAGAATAATAATATGAATAACCATATTGATTCTCAAAATGGAACTTTAAGAACTAATAACTACTCTTAGAATAAGTATAAATAATAGTAATTTTGGTTCTTAAAATGACCTTTTAATAAAAAATATCACCCATTAATCGAGTCGACCCCAATTATGACCCCCTGGAAGGTGTGGAGTGAGACAAAGGGGTGCAAGGGTGCTCCTAACTTCATCACTGGCATGGGCGGGTACTTGCAGGCGTTGCTGTACGGTTATGGGGGCATAAGAATCCACGAAAAGCACTTATCTTTCCAGCCATGCCTTCCCTACAACACCACCTCTCTCGCCTTTCATGGAATTAATTACAAGTCGTGTGTGTTTGATGTAAGGATAAGTAGCAGTGGTGGAATGGTGGTGAAGTGGAAAGGCAGGGAGGAAAAAGAGAGAAATGAAGGAGGGAGGGGAAGTGTTGAGGTGTGGTACAGGTATGAGGATGGAGGAGTAGTGAGGTTGGTGCAAGGAGTTGAAACACCACTGCATGGGGGGCTTGGTCATTTATATGTTTCTGAGCTCAACACAAGTTTTAACATTGAACACTAGAAGATTCTGTTTCTTGGTATTTATGCTGTATTCGTTTATTACATTGTAATGCTACCACACTAGTGCTGTATTGTTGCATTTACTCCTGTTACATTCAACTACACTTTCATTTCCCGTCCCATTTTAGAACGGCAAACATTCTAAAATCTTTACAATTAAACACCTAGGAATCACTATATTCTAGAAAAGTTTCGGTTAAGAGTTATATTCTTTGAAAAGTAATATTTGATTATAAAGTTTGTATTTTGCAGTCCCATTCTAGAACGGGACGTAAAATTTATACGCTTTCCTGATTATGCATTTAACAAATGGGACACTTTTGTATATTCTAGGCCCAAATAAATCTCCATTCATCTCAGAAAAAACCTTTAGTAAGAACACAAGATCGTATAATTAAAAACATTAGTAAAGAAAATGCAAAATAAAGTTGCAATAAATTACAATCAGATCCAGTAAAAAGTTTATGTATAACCATACAAAAGTGTATGTATAACCATACAAAAGTTAATGTATAACCATACAAACTCTAAAAAATGTGTGTAAATAGTTAATGTATAAACTAATTAAATCAAAAATTGTGTGAATAGTTCATGTGTAGACATACTAACTTATACAATATAAAGCAACAATAGTATGTAGACATACTAACTTATACAATACAGAGCAACAATAAAATATTCCGAAGCGAAGAATGGAAGGCGATTAAATACAACAACAATGGCGCCGTGAAGTCAACGCATGAATTCAGTAGTTTCTTAACTTTGCAACGTTCATTGAAGGTAGCTACACGATCGAAGTAAGTCTCGCAAATGATTAATATTCAAATGAAGTCTTGCAAATGATTAATATTCAAATGAAGTCTTGCAAATGATTAATATGCATGCATGATTGAACAAGAACACCACTAACTACACTACACCCATTGAAAGATTATATATTCAAAAAATTAACCACTCATCTTCTACCGCTAACGCCCCCACCCCAATACAACAACAATCAAACCACAATAACCACCACCGACACAACAACAACTACATCAACATCAACCACCAACAAGCCAACTGCAACAACCACACCCCCAACTACAACAACAACAACCACACCCCCAACTACAACAACAACAGCAGCCACAGCCACTCAGTTGTCGCCGAGGATGGCGAGCAGCAGGCGCTTGTAGTCGCCGCTGCAGTCGCCCTTGATGAAGTCCTGCAGCGTCTGGTTGTACTTGCGCGCGAAGCAGCCCGAGATGCTTTTCAAGTCGATCTGTCGGGGTGATGATGATGATGGTGGAGGTGGGTAAGAGTGTGGTTATAAAACTGCTATAACTCCCTTAAACGAACACACACACACAAACGAACACACACACACTCAAACACACACACACACACACACGCACGAACACACACACACACACACACACACACACACACACACACACACACACACACACACACACACACACACACACACACACACACACGAACACACACACACACACACACACACACACACACACACACACACACACACACACACACACACACACACACACACACACACACACACACACACACACACACATACACACACACACACACACATAAACACACACACACACGTACCTCAGATCTGGAGACGATGAGCCGGATGAGTGTTTTATCGTCAGTGCCGGCTCCCTTCATGCTCTTGTAGAGGCGCTGTGCAAAGTAGTCGATAGGGTCCCACACATAGTCGACTGAGGTGGTGTCACATGGGGATGGAGTGGTGGATGGAGGGATGGATAGAGTAAATGAATGGGTGAAGTGAGGCAAAATGGTGATGATGAAATGGATTAGATAAATGGAGGATGAAAAGAGAATCATCATCATAATCATCCTCCTTCTCTTCCTCCTCATCGTCATCATTAGCCTCGCCATTATCAAGATGAACTCACTAATGGCTAGGAATCCATCCCTCAAATCTCCACTCATCTCGCTCCTGATGGTGTCAGCAATGCCTGTGTAGTTCATGAATGCTTGATGATTGAGTCTCTTCAAAGCTTACATTGTCTTATCTTAGCGTAAGTGTCGCATCAAAAGCCCTTCACCTCCACTCTTTCTCCCACCATCCCACCTCTCACTCCCTCATCCCCTAATTTTTAACCCCCCCTCTCACCCTTCCTCATACTCCATCCCTTACCCCAACTCATTTCCTACCCTTCCCACTAATCCTTCCCTCATCTTACCCCCCCTCCCCCCCACCACTCACCCTGGCCTGTGACGTCACGATACCTCTGGAAGACCTGCTTGAGGTGCGGGTAACTCCTCGAACACAACACCATGTTGAAGGCGGCTTCGTCTGTGCCCAGCTTGCCTATGCCGGCCTAAGGTGTGATGGTAATGATGATGATGGTGGTGATGATGATGATGGTGGTGGTGATGGTAATGATGGTAGTGGTGATGGTGGTGGTGGCGATGATGATGGTAGTGATGATAATGATGATTATGGTGGTAAAGATTATTGTGGTGATGGATGGAGGAATTATGAATTTGAAGAAATAGTATCTTGACCAGTATTATTGCCATGCATCAGCACACCATTCCACAATTATCATCATCACCATGCCCATCAATCATCATCAGCAACAACCAACACCTCATCCTACTAATCATCATCAGCACCCACACCCATCGAACCATCCCATCCCACATCGATGATCTCTTTAGTATCCTTCTCGACCACGCCATGATCCACCACTTGGTTCTCCTCTCTAGCCGCTGTCACCTGTGTGTTTGTGTGTGTGTGCTGACTACTCTAATTACTACTACTACTACTACAACTACCACTACTACTACTACTACTACCACTACTACTACTACTACTACTACTCCTCCTACTACTACCACCACTACTACTCCAATTACTACTACTACTACTACTACTACTACTACTACTACTACTACTACTACTACTACTACTACTACTACTACTACTACTACTAGGACTACCTCACCTGCGAGACGAGCAGCCTCTTGAAGTAGCCACTCGTCTCACTCGCCACATCTTTCTCCAGCTTCCTCTTGTGCGCTGCGCAATCCAAAATGAGCCATAAACAACTGATATAATAAACTAGGCAACAACCACAACAAAATAAATAATTGCCACTATTTCAAGAACAACAACCACAACCACAAGAACAATTACAAATACACCATTAATTATGAAAAATATCACAATAAAAAGTAGCTTCAACAGCTACAACACCACCACCAGCCATCTCTAGTACGAAACCAACACCAGAAACCACTTCACCAACAACAACAACACCATTAACACCAACAACAACACCAACTAGTCGACTCGTATGCTTCCTTGATGAGCTTGATCTCGTTGTTGTTGTGCGCGCACAAGATCTCAATCAGCACACTCTCGTCAGTCCCTGCTCCCTGGTGCATGCATGGGTGGGATGGATGGATGGTGCATGCATGGGATGGATGGATGGATAGTGCATGCATGGGTGGGATGGATGGATGGTGCATGCATGGGTGGGATGGATGGATGGTGCATGCATGGGATGGATGGATGGATGGTGCATGCATGGGTGGGATGGATGGATGGTGCATGCATGGATGGGATGGATGGATGGTGCATGCATGGGTGGGATGGATGGATGGTGCATGCATGGGATGGATGGATGGATAGTGCATGCATGGGTGGGATGGATGGATGGTGCATGCATGGGTGGGATGGATGGATGGTGCATGCATGGGATGGATGGATGGATGGTGCATGCATGGGTGGGATGGATGGATGGTGCATGCATGGATGGGATGGATGGATGGTGCATGCATGGGTGGGATGGATGGATGGTGCATGCATGGATGGGTCGGTGGGTGGTGAATTAAAAAAGTGGATGGTTGAAGCATGGATAGGTGAGATGGTGCATAGATGTGAGTGGTGCAATACATAGGCAGGTGGTGAATTGGTGAGTGGATGAAGCATGGAAGGTGAAAGGATTGGCATGCAGAACCTTCATGGCGTCTCGGAGCTCCTTGGCGAGGTACTTGACAGGCGGCATCATCATCGCCAAGATGGTGTCCTCAAACTTTCCCGAAAGCTCTGACTTGAGGTCGTCTATAAGATCCTGGTAAGTGATGGTGGTGAAAAAGCGTGTGTATTGAAAACGGACTATCCTCAAAAAGATAGATCATTTTGACTATAAATGATTGATTGATAAATTGTGAAGTTTAAAGGATTTCACCAAAAAGATGAGAACACCCACCCTGCCCAAGAGGGTCTTGTACTTGAGGCTGATCTCGCTCCTCTGCTTGTTGTCGTGCGCAACCAACACATCGATGATCGTTTTTTCATCCGTGCCTGTTTGAGGATTTCATTTTTAAACGTCTTGATTTTGTTAGATTAAACTAAATATTTGATTTTTCATATATATTAACATTTTCAATGAAACATTATAATATAATGATTATATAACAAAAACTCCATTTACCAAAGCCTTTCATTGCCTTCCTCAGTTCCTGGGCTGCCTTCTCACTATCGAAAAGCTGGTTCGGATGAATCTGTGATGAAAAAATAAAATATGTAACATCCTTTGTTTTTTAATTAAAAGCTATTTTTCAGTAAATTATTTATATTGTAAAGGAATAAGGAAACTAACGGTCGCCATCTTTATCTTTTTTGGTGGAAAGTTAAGTGCAAGGGAGGAGAAAGTGATGGGCATGGGAACAATTTAAATGTAAGTCTGAAAATTCGGTTTTACTGGATTTAGTAATCAAACTTGAAACTTTTTTTAAAAAAAGTTTGCTTATAGCATAAAATTTATGATTTAAAAAATAAATATTTTAATGATATAATAAACCTTAAATTTCGGCCTTTTGATTCCGTTTAAAATTCACATGTGAAAGCGTATATTTAAATAAATGCGTTTGATATCGTGTGTGTATGGGGTGTTTGGCTGAATCCCATTGGAAGCTTGTAAAAAAAGTTGTACATGCATGCTAAGTAACTAAATAAAAATAATAATACATTAGTACATGTATGTACTAGTTAAATGCTAAATTATTCTACTTCCCATAAAGTGCGAGGTTTTTCTAGAAGACGAGTGCTTAAAATTCAAATTAAGAATAAAACAAAAAAACCCACTACTTTGAATTTAAATTTAAACAAAACGTCACAAAAAATGTATAAATAACTATCAAAAGCACGCAAAAACTTGTTTTATAACAGAAAAAAAACTATCAAATAAAAAAACTCAACAGACAAAATAAAAAAATGAAAAAAGCGTCTGCAGCGTCTCTAAAAGAAAGCGACATTTTCCTGAATGAAGTGATAGAAGCTTCAAACAGGCTTCGACAAAACCACAACTCTCTTCCTCTGAAACACAACAAGAACATCTCTAAGGTCGCTTCTTTGGCTTTCCTTCACTTATCATTTAAAAACTGTTAAAATCATGACAATTAAACATCTTTTTAAAGATAAATGTGTTCATTATTTCCCTCTCGCTAGTTAACTCTTCCATACACTCCTCCATCAATGCAGGTTTCACAGGAATGGGCTGATCACTTGGCGAAGAACAAACTTTTCCAACACAACCCTAAAGCCATCTTCAACAAGCAGCACCTCGGGGAAAACCTCTCTTTCTACTACAACAGCGAGCCTGAACATGTCTACCATGGTTGGCTCTGTTTGAGATGGATTGGAGATGGATTTGGTTGTCAGTCTTTTTGAATTTTTGTCGCCATAGACAGACAAATCAAAGGGCTTTTGCAATGACTGCATGCTCCTTGGTAGGCAGTGCATGTCCCTTGGTATGCAGTGCATGTCCCTTGGTGGGCAGTGCATGTCCCTTGGTGGGCAGTGCATGTCCCTTGGTAGGCATTGCAGGAATCAGGTCACACACTGCTCTAACTCCACACAGGCAATGACCCCGTCGAGAAGTGGTACAAGGAGATCGATGACTACGACTTTGAGACGCATACTGGAGAAAACACAGGTTGCCATGACGATGATGATGATGACGATGATGGTGATGATGATGATAAGGATGGCAATGATTATGATGAGGATGATGGCGATGATGATGATGATGGCGATGATAATGATGATGGGCTGATGATGATGAGATTAACTGAAATCTTTTTGAGTTGGCGTCACTTCTTCCTTCCACAGGCCACTTCACCCAGCTGGTGTGGGGGGAAAGCACTGAGGTGGGAGTGGCGAGGGCAAGACAGGCTGATGGCACATGGATTGTTAGAAAGTTGTTTAAAACTTTGAACGGGTAGCTGAGTCGGCAACGACTCTCGGCTTGATCAATAATGAAAGGTCCTAGGTTCAAGTGCAACCAATGCCCTAGTAACCCAAAGGCGCAAATGAAAATATGCAGCCTAAGTGGCCTGGAAGTCCGTTCGGGTTATACGCCACTAAAATAATGCTCGTCATTATTATTATTATTATTAACTTTTTATAACAATTTTTATTTATTTAGAAGAGCTTTAACCAATGATTCACTAGAAAATATTTTGCAATCGTTTTGTCTTTTCTGAAAACTTTTTGTGAAAAAAAACTCTCTTAGTATGCAAGGAAACTTCGCCAGAAAAGCATCTCTGGCCTTAAGGCATGTAAAATCACAGAGTGTGTCACGTATTTATGATCAAAACTTTATCCTGCAACCGTTTAAATCATGAGGGTCACTTCGACAAGTGTTCTTGAATTTATAAAAAGGCGCTATAGAAATTTATTTGATTGATTGATTGATTGACAGGTGGTGTGCAACTACTTGCCAGCTGGAAACATCATAGGCGAGTACGCAAAGAACGTCAGAAAGCCCTTGTTGTACGCACGCAAGAGCCAACCAGCCCTCCAGAAGACAGCTTCTACCCAAAGTGAGTTTTTAATTTTATATATTGCAAAAGAAACGCGTGAGTTTATTTACATATTTTTTAATATATTAAAATAAGTAAACAAATGTTTAAATGTTTGTAGGGAAGTCTTCTACAGTCAGAACGGTGACTACGAGAGTGAGTGGCGGGTGGAGGATAACGACTGAGACGGTGAAGAGGAAGAGTTCAGACGGGTCCAGCAAAACCTCAATCACGACACGGAGGTCCAAAATCGAATCGGACACAGATTGAGGAAGTTATTGAATAATTAATACATTAAATATATTTTTTGAATGAATTTCGATTAGGATTTTTTTGAAAATGACATTTTAAGTGCTAGAAAAGATTTTGTTGAAGCCATTGAACTGACTTAGTGTAAGGTTTAACTGTGAAGGCTTTATCAGCAATGAGCAGTCAAATAAAATTGCTTATATATATTTTTAATAAATATAAATAAAAAAATATACTTTAAAATGTTAAAATCGGAAAAACATAAACGCAAGCTTCAAAAATATGAAACACTTAATATACACGGTTTGTTTGGGTAACAAGATTACCACAAATCTATGAAAACCCTGAGTTCTTCAAGATTCCCGACAGCAACACAGCAACACATTCATCTCAGAGAGTCTTAGCAATCACCGTCATCAGCAGCACGCCCAGCACCCACAACATGACTTCATCCTTTTGCAGCCGATGCTCTTGCTTCCAGAGACTGCGGAGGAACCAAACACACGAGCACAACTGCGCCACATCAGGCAGTGTCAAACCAAGATCACGCATCACCTGGCGAACATAAAAAAACATATTCATCATCGTGACATTTACAAATGCAAACATGATCAACCAACCAAATAAATGTATATAGCGATTTTAAAATCAAAGAGTGCTCTTGACACTTGTTATACCAGTAGTAAGACCATCATAGGTACCAACTTCGAAGTCTTGGCCATTTCTCTGGAAGACATTGTGTACCAGCTGATCCGTGCAAGCCACGAGAATGTGCACCACAGCCACTCCCGCCACCACCAGCAGCTTCCACACCTTGAGGCAGTTGGCACTGTCACACAGGTGGACTATCACCAGCGACGAGAGCAGCTCAGTCAGAGAAAAAAACAATTGGTGGTTCCTTAAATCAGTGAGATGCATTCACTTACAATCATTCAATCAATAGAATATATTTATACAGTGCTTTTTATAAATTCAGTTACACTGCATTCTTAAAACTGTTTGAAAGGGTACTCTTAAAGTTTACAAACTCACCATTGATCGTAAAAGGCTTCGTTGATGTACTGGAAAAAGTTCCAGAGACCGTAGTAGTGGGGGTAGACGCTGGTGAGAAGGAGAAGAAGAAAGGAGGCTCTGCAGCGATTTGAACGAAGGAGACCGACCAAGTGTCGAACGGTCTCGTAGCAGAGGATTATGCCGAGTACTATGACGGCAAATATCTTGAAGGTTCCGCTCGTGGTGTTGAAGTAGAGGTGCTTGTAGGTGCTCGGAGGCCATTCATACCTGCCTGACGTTTTTCGTTCGTGACACAAACAATAGAAATGAAACAAAAAATGTTCAAAGAATTAAAAATAATCAAAAGATTTATTTAAAATGTAAACTAAATTATGAAGTAAGTCAAATGAAGGATTAAAACACACCCCTGAAGATGGTGTCAAAGCACGAGCAGGAGCAAGTGAAAGGATCTACCTGAGGCTTGTTTTGAGCCCAAAAGTTGTAAAACAAACCTATGAATTATTCAAAATATTTATAGAATCATCAGTATAGACTACGAAAATTGTATCTGCCAATGAAGACATGAACCTAAGTGTGCGAACGGAATGAAGAGCACGACGAGGAAGGCAAGGGAGCTGGCAAGCAGTCCTTCGATGAGACTTCTCTGGGAAGCACTTCTGTGCAGGTCCATGAACCTCTTCTCCATGTAAGCACTCATCTCTCTGATAACCTTTTGCTCACTTTTAATCACTACAGCGATTTTACCTGGTGATTATCTACATACATATGCTGTATATGATGATATTCACACATTTCAGTCTGTACTTGCTATATTGTAGCTATAACCTATATTTAGCAACCACCACGACGCTATGCTAATTAGCTTTAACCGGGGAATTTTTATGAATGATAGTCATCGTATAAAACTGAATAACTTTAACTTATTAATGTTTTGACTAACGTCAAGTGATAATTTTAAGGTTTAAAAATGAATTTTCTTTTCAATGAATATAATTTTAATAATATAAAAACTAATTAACAATTTTAAAAGCGATAACTAGTTTTACACTATGTTATCCACAGTTTGGGCACCAGCATATTTTAAAGTTTTTCAAGTTGCTCTCTCAAAAAAGAGAGTATAAAAATAAATTAAAGATTTTTAAAAACTTCTTCAAAAGTTCTATAAAATATGTCAAAAGCTATTAAATTTGATGAGCAGGGAATGAATTATAATGTTTTTAGAGAGAGGTGAAAGGTTTTTATTAAAACTCTCTAAAATCAGCAACATATTTTAAAAGATTGAAATATATTTTGAAAATAAATTTCATTTTCTTCAAAATTATACTAAAATCATTGAGTTAAACCTATTTTTGAGCCCTCAAGACCACATCATACATACCCAGTATCGCATGACATTTAGGAGTTTTAGGTTCTTTCTAGATAACTAAAAGTGCATGCGTAAAAGCTCGCTACACGCCATTTTGTCTCCTAATTTAATTCAAATTCAAATAAAGCATATAAAAACATGAATTAAAAAATATGATAATTAAAATTGTAAATCAAAATTGGAAAGTTAACTTTGAAATGATTTTCTGACGCTTTTGACTTTCTAAATGCCTCTAGACTCTAGAGTCTAAACTTTAGACTCGAAAATGGTTTCGGATTAGGATTTCATACGATTTTTGTTGTCTTTTTTTCATAAAATGTTTTTAATATCTTAAATAAAATAAAAAACATTCGAATCATTCAAATTGATCATGCTGGCATCATGAATGAGACCCAAAAGCACTATAAAGTAACTTTTTTATTTCAGTTGTCAAAATAAGCTTTTAATTTAAGTTTTTAATTTGAATTTTCATTCATAAAAAAAGTTTCATCAATATACGAGAGATTGAAAAAGTATAGTGATAAAGTTAGACTCTCAAAGTCAGGTCCATGAAACGCATATTTATTCAAGCCAAACAGCGTTGTACGTAATTCCCCTAAAAGTTCTATTTATTCGAGTTTAAAAGCTGAATAACTTTTGAAGCGATTGGAATATTTAAAAAATAAAAACAGATTTACAATCTGCAAATAAAAATCTATTAAATGTCTATTAATTTTTTTGAAATTGATAATTTTGAAAAATCCGTGGTGGTTGCTACCTATATTATATCTTATAAATTATAGGCCGGAATATTCAACTAATAGTCCGTCCCACTATATTATTCAGAATAAATAAAAAAAGATCTTTTTTAATAGGAGGAAAACTAAAAACGTATTTTATTGAACTAAGCTTGAAAAATCTTTATTTTCAATGTTGCAAATATAACTATTTCAACAATAAAGATATTAAAAACTTATAGAACATTTAAAAAAAGATTCTCTCATAATAACGATATGAAAAACAAACCATATGCCTATATTCAAAACTTGAAGGAGGGGACGAACGAAATGGAATGAAACATTAGGAGACGTATTCAATACAGTATTTTATCGTTGTATTAGGAGGCGTCTCAGAGCAGAAGAGCACATATGAAGAGGACCAGAGGGGCACTGGACTGCATGCACTGGACTGGACTTCCCGATGCAGACTTACCATCAGCCGAAGGCACTTTGGCGCCCTCTGGAAGCGTTAGTTTGTGCAATAGCAACCCTCTCCGCCTTGCAATGCGCCTAGAAAAGCATCAAGTGTTTTTAAATCTGGCACACACGCAAACCTTCCTTCTCTTCAGCATCATCCTCCTCAGCCTCTTCCTCTAAATGAGAACCTGGCGAGGGAGGTCATGATGCACAAGCTATGGGCTTTACTTTCTTCTGAAGCACGCACAGCTTAACTGATACGAGTAACAACACCAATAACGAGTCATAACAGATCAGCAATTATTCGATTAGTTTGTGCGCTACAAGACGAAGCTGCAAACCTTTTTCTTCGGGAGTACTGTCAAAGATGAGAATGTCATCTGGAGACGAGGCAAGCGATGGGAGGTTAGGAGGCTGGAATGAAAACGCAACTATGAGATACAACGTCAAAAAGCTAACCTTGATCCTTGACATAATTCTGCATCAAATCTGTGAATTGCCAAATTGTATGCAATTAGAGCAAGAATTAATTAATTAGAGAAAGATTGTAATTAGAGCATAATTGGTTAATCAACGCACCCAAGGATTCAGTAGAAATGACATCCGAAAATGCTTAGGGAGGTGGAGATAGAAATAGAGATTTGCAGATAGAAAATAAACTATAAAAACAATTTAGAAAGAAGCATGAAATACAAAAACGTCTTTACAAAGGGTTCATGCAATAGAAAGTTCTATCAAAGCCTATGCAAGTTCTTTTCTAGCCTACTATAGATATAGACAATTACGCCGCTGAGCAGGCGTTTTTGGAGCGCCAAAACACTCACCTTCACACGCCATTTTGAGCGTTTCAGAGCCATTTTGCGCACAAAGCTGGACCAACTCTGCAAAGTGTAAGTTTATGTGGTCGAAAGAATATAATTTGATCTGGGTACAATTGAGAAGCCTTTCAATCGTGGTCAAGCACACACACACACACACACACACACACACACACACACACACACACACACACACACACACACACACACAAACACACTCACACACACACACACACACACACACACACACACACACACACACACACACACACACACACACACACACACACACACACACACACACACACACACACACACACACACACACACACACACACACACACACACACACACACACACACACACACACACACACACACACACACACACACACACACACACACACCAACTGAGACTAACGTTTTTCAATGGATTCAAAGCATTTGATGGGTTTGTCGACTTGCAAAACGAGTGAGTGGAACAGAAGCATGGGCATCAGAGAAGAGCACTTGTCCTTATCATTCGCTCTCGCTACTAACTTACAAGTTAGATTCACTGTTAGATTTTCCCGTTCTTCAAGTTCACTTTTTTGCCTGTTTTATATATTTTTTTCCCCTGATTGATAACTTATTTACGTCTTTTTAAATAAAAAAAAAAGTAATATAAACTTTGACAATATAAAATTTGAAACTAACGTGCAATTTTTCGTTTCTATAAAAGTCTCCATGCAATTAAAATCTTCCACTGCATCTTCAATATCCAAGCACTCAATTAGTGGCTTCCTCAATGTTTCTAGATGAAGTAAATAAAAATTTAGATTTTAGTGAGTTGGCAATTTTATAAATTAAAGATATTAATTAAAAATTATTTGTTTAATGATTGAAAAGATGAAAAACCTTATTAAAAGTATACAAACATTTTATAACTAAGAACATTTACCCTTAAAACCGTAATCAACGCATAAAAGACTCATGGATTGAAGAATTAATTTGATTTCATTTTCTTCAACTTCAAAAGTTTCGGTTAGGTTATGGGTAGAATTTTCAGAAGTTTCTTTTGGAAGCTGAGAAGAAATACATACGTTCAGTTCTTCTATGAAAGGCCTTCACGGTGGGTTTTAAATTAAATTAAATTAATTTAAATTAAAACTTTTAATGGTTCACGGTAGTTTAGTGTTAGTGGAAGTAGACAGATAATTTATAACCTGCAAAAGTCGTTCTTTACTTTCTGGTAACTTTTAAGAGATAACATCTTACTCTTGATCTTTTCATCAGTTAATTCGGAAACACAAAACTGCCACTTACGTTGAATTTCGCCATTTTCAACAGAGGCGGCTTTTGAGGATGATTAAAAAGTGCCTTAAACGGTATTTTGAAAAATAAATAACACACAGCTGAAAATAAATTTTTAACTTTTAATCTAATAAAAATATAATTAAAACAAAATATTTGAGTTAGAATTTTGAATATAAATATTTTTAATACAGTTGACTTTCGAGACTAACCATCATTCGGTTTACTGGAAAAAATAATTCCAAAAGTGAAAACAGCAAGATAAAATATTAAATTAGTAAGCGAATTCATTTTGTCGCTTCTTTAGTCTCGAAAAGTTCAACTTAAGATGTCTGATTCCAAAATGGCAGTTAGTCCAAAGAATAAGTAATATTTTCAAAATAGGGAAAAAATAAATGTAAAATTTTCTTATAATTGTTTGAAAAAATAAAAAATTTTTTCATTGTTCATTTAAATTTTTTATTTAGTTTCTTTTTTTTCTTCCGTTAAAAATATGTTCTTAAAATGTATTCAATCTAAATTAATAAGTAAAAAAAATATTTTTTTAAAATAAAATTTTTTTTAATAACAATATATTTGATTTATTCAAAATTTGAGTTGCAGATTAAACAAATTTATAATATGGAAGATATCCCATTCAAAAAGTAAAGAACATGGCAGTAAAACACATTCAAGTTTAATTAGTAGTTTTATTATCTCATTTTTTATTTTAATGCAAAAACTGTTTTTATAAATATTTTGATTTGTGAAAAAAACAAATATGAAATAGGTGAAATAGGTGAGAAGTTATTCAAACAATATCAAAATGTAATATCTTTTCAACCACTATCGAACTTGTATACAAATAAAGTTGGGAACAAAATATTTATGTTTTAGTTAAAAATGTTTAATTAACATAGAGAGAAATAAATTTAATAAAATTTCTCAAAAATTATTTAACAAATCTAAAAAAAGATTCAATGCAAAACAAAGTAATATTTGAATATTACATAAATATTTTGATAGGATAAATTGTACAATGAAAACAGATTCTATGCATTTGAATAGCTCACGTATAATTCACCAAAGCCATGATAAATGTCATATTGACTATATACAGCTTATAGACAATTATAAACGTTATTAATTTATAATAGTTATCGTGGATAGTGTATAGACTAATCCATAGCTCATCCAAAATATAAATCATTTAATTATTCAATCACTCATTTGAAGGCCTCTCATTAACTCTATGAAATATTAAGGCGAGCTTTAAAGAAAATATACATTACTCTCAAATCATTTTTAGGAAGCCAAGGCCCCAGGCAGTGGGCACTTTAAGATTCTCTAGCTGTACAGGTGAGGCGCTGAATGAAAAGTGAATGGCGTTCTGGTGTTTGATGTCCATCATCAGAGGCGCTTGTTGTTGTTGTTGTGGGGGGTCGTTGTCGCTTTGTTCTGGTTGCAGCTTCTCCTGCACCTTCCTGATCAGACTCGTGGGCACTTTCTCCTCGAAGTCGTCGACCGGAGTGTACAAGTTCAACAGCTTGACGATCTGTTCATCGCAATTTCGTGCGTATATACCAATACTTAACAATAAAACCCTACAAATACGGCAAAAATAATAATAATATGAATAGTAATAATAATAATAATAAAAAAGCCATATTAACAACAGCAATAACAATAATAATAATGATTTTAAATATAAATCAGCTACAAATTGTTTTTTCCTTGATTCTCTTCTATAAAATTTATAAATTAAATTACTGTCAATTAATCTATAATCAAATTATAACATTTAGCAAACATAGTACTAGGCCTATAAGATATAATTTTGATTTCTATTTTAATAAACCTAGATCAAATTTTTTTATTAATTCCGTTCTATACTCAATGATGCATTACTGGGATAGATTGCCAATACATGCTAAAAATTCATTGTCACTAGGTTCATATAAAGATATAATTTACAAGTTAATTAATTCAAATTTCTTTTCGTAATAGTTTTCTATTTGTCTATTCATATATAAATGTTATTTTGACCAATCAGTCTAATAAAAATCTATTATAAATCTGGGTACTTTCACTTTTATATTTTTACAAAATTTTGATTATTAATCGAAAGTTAATATAAATTTTGTTTACATTGAATTAAATCTTTGTTTTAATTATTTTTGTGATTACTGTGATTACTATATTAATCAATTTCTCGGTAATCTTTTGTTTGGGTGGCCCAACAAGTGTATACTTCGGGTCTCCTAGAAATTAACCATGTTAATTTGCTAAATAAAATCATTTTTGAATTGAATTGAATTTTGATGATGACGATACAATGGGGTCACCTGAGGCGGCGTCAACTTTGAAGCGACTCCACAGAGGCTGTCGACATCGGCTTCAGACTTGCGTGCCTGCAGCACTTGCGTCGCTTGGATGAGCGGCAGCAGACACTCGACCACACCGCCGTCTTGCAGCCGCTGCTCTCGCAACCACTGCTCCAACTGACTGATGTTGTACCTGTGTGGTGTGTGGTGGTGGTGGTGGAATGAATGAGGTTTAGATGTTTGAATGGTTTCTAATGTTTCTGTTTTTTCTGTGCCATCAATTCTCCCCACTCAACATCCTTTGCCCACCCTTTTTTCCATCTAAGATTTTCCCAACACCCACTATCCTACCCATCTTACCCACTTACCCACCCTCTTACTGACGCACCCACCATCCCACATACCATCTCACCATCCAACCAAGCCACCATTTTACCCACCCACCCCCTCCATCCACCTGATCTGGACGGCCTTGGTCCAGCGGCAGAGGTCTCTCCGCAGCAGGAGGGTGTTCATTGAGGTTGCACATATGAAGTAAAACACCTTTGAGTGTTGGATGGAAGAATAAATGCCTTGGATGAATCAAAGCGGGAAATACAATAGAAATTAAAATGATTTTTTCAAGTATTACAATTATTTTTGTGATAATTCAATAAAATTCAAAATTATGTTTGAAAAAATAAAAATTATTTTTTTGGGGTTAAAAGTTGATTAAGGATAAACTTGTCGGAAGATTTGGTTGATGATGTCAGAGTCGACGTTGTGAGCGCACAAGTTTTGCATGATCTGCTCGAGCTGAGAGAATTTGTCACAAAAAAACTTTTAAATTTAATAGCCTGAATACATAAATAAAATTACTTTTTTGTTTGAAATACAAATTTTTTAAAAATAGTATTTAGGTGGGAAAAATATATTCATTAAATAGATATCCGTTGTATGAAGTAGTAATTACAATTTTGATGAGATCGTCCGGGGAAGAGGCGGGTGGGGGGTCGTGAGCGACAGAGGCCTGGCGGATGTTCGTGGGCTTGCCGGTGCTGCAGCCTGATACCTGTTCTGTCTCCAGCACTGCCCCCACTGTGGTCGAGGTGGTGGTGGTGGTGGGTTGAATGCTGGATGGTGTGTTGTACAGCCACAATCACACAATCACTACCATCATCTTCATCACCTTCTTCATCACAATCAGCACTGACATCATCACAATCAACACTGACATCATCACAATCATCACCTCCTTCATCACAATCATCATCATCACCACCACAAACGCACCAATGTGGGGTTGCAGCTTGCTCTCGACTGACTTCAGAATGGCCTGGTAAATGCTGACACACATGTTGTTCAGTATTTGCTGGTACTCCGAGAGGTCGAAATTCTTAAGGCATTGCTCGTTTTGCTTAGCTGTGTTTGAGCTTTGGTAGATCTGATGATTGAATGATTTTTTGGTTATTTTTATTTTGTTATAAATAAATTGATAAAAGCAACAAATATGTCTTTTTGAAGTTAAAAGAAAAATACATCTTTGAAGTTAAAGAAGATAAATTGTTTAAAGTTAAAATTTATGAGAATTATTCATCAGCTACTCGCCCTCCACGAACCTTATCACCGCTGTATTGCTTGAGGTTGTTCAAGAGACGAACACTGTTCGCCAGCCAAGCAATCAGTCGACCTATGTCTGCTTCGTGTTTCTGGTGTGTGATATCGACTTTTTGTTGTAACTTATAGAGAGTCAAGTAAGTGTTAGGACACCTTGAATGTGGCATCATCATACATAACCAAGTGGTCTTGGAGCTCATTCGGGTTATTGCATGGCATCTACTACTTTAGTAGTAGAAACAACAGTAACAACAGTTACAAAAGTAACAACGTCAGTACCTTGGTGACTCTCGAGATGCAGTTGAAAGTGTTGCTGAGAAGGGAGCTCACCTTCAGATGGGAACGTGGTAGATTATGCGGTCATGAAGTTATCTCTTAATCCAGCCATCCCATAGCAACCACACCATCATAGCAACCACACCACCATAGCAACCACACCACCATAGCAACCACACCCTCATAGCAACAACACCACCATAGCAACCAGAGCAGCATAGGAACCACACCATCATAGCAACAACACCACCATAGCAACCAGAGCAGCATAGGAACCACACCATCATAGCAACAACACCACCATAGCAACCAGAGCAGCATAGGAACCACACCATCATAGCAACAACACCCCCATAGCAACCAGAGCACCATAGAAACCACACCATCATAGCAACAACACCCCCATAGCAACCAGAGCACCATAGGAACCACACCATCATAGCAACAACACCCCCATAGCAACCAGAGCACCATAGGAACCACACCATCATAGCAACAACACCCCCATAGCAACCAGAGCACCATAGCAACAACAGCACCATAGCAACAACAGCACCATAGCAACCACAGCACCATAGCAACCAGAGCAGCACCTTCTCGTCATCATTGATGAAGTCCATATGTCGGACACATATGAGGAGCAGGTAGGAGGGAAGGTTCGGAGTTTCTCGCAGCATCACTTCTGCCCTCAAGTCTGTTGGAGGAGGATTTCATCTGGGTCAGATCATTTTATCTGGGTCAGATCATTTTATCTTGGTCAGATCGTTTTATCTTGGTCAGATAATTTTATCTTGGTCAGATAATTTTATCTTGGTCAGATAATTTTATCTTGGTCAGATAATTTTATCTTGGTAAGATAATTTTATCTGGGTCAGATCGTTTAATCTGGGTCATATAATTTTATTTGGGCCAAATCCTTTTATCTGGATCAAATCATGTTATCTGAGTCATATCATATTATCTGGGTCAGATTATTTCATATGGGTCAGATCATTTTATATGGGTCAGATCATTTAATCTGGGTCAGATCATTTTATATGGGTCAGATCATTTTATATGGGTCAGATCATTTAATTTGGGTCAGATCATTTTATATGGGTCAGATCATTTGATCTGGGTCAGATCATTTAAACGGTTCAAGTGAGGGTCCCAAAAATTGGGTAAATCATTATTTAATTATATTCGATAAAAACTTCAAAAGATGGAGGAGGAAAAGACCTAGGACGAGGTTCTTGAGGAGGAGTTCTTCATCCTCCTTCTTGCACTCCAGCATGCCACTCCACTCGCGCTGTTGCTGGTGCTGCTGGTGTTATTGGTGTTGTGTTGTTCTTTGTTCAATCGTGTACTATGTGTAACAGTGTGCTATGTGTAACAGTGTGCTATGTGTAACAGTGTGCTATGTGTAAAAGTGTGCTATGTGTAACAGTGTGCTATGTGTAACAGTGTACTATGTGTAACAGTGTGCTATGTGTAACAGTGTGCTACGTGTAACAGTGTGCTACGTGTAACAGTGTTCTATGTGTAACAGTGTGCTATGTGTAACAGTGTGCTACGTGTAACACTGTGCTATGTGTAACAGTGTGCTATGTGTAACAGTGTGCTATGTGTAACAGTGTGCTATGTGTAACAGTGTGCTATGTGTAACAGTGTGCTACGTGTAACAGTGTGCTATGTGTAACAGTGTGCTATGTATAACAGTGTGCTATGTGTAACAGTGTGCTACGTGTAACAGTGTGCTATGTGTAACAGTGTGCTATGTGTAACAGTGTGCTATGTGTAACACTGTGCTATGTGTAACAGTGTGCTATGTATTACAGTGTGTTAAGCGTTAAACTTTTTTATAATGTGTTATAATTTGTTAAAGAGTTTTATAATGTGCTAAAATGTGTTATGGTGTATTAAAATGTGTTAAAGTGTGTTATAATGTGTAACAGTTTGTTATAATATAACAATGTGTTGTAATGTGTTATCTATAACAGTGCGTTATAATGTTTAACAGTTATTTATCAGGTCTTAAAGTGTGTAAGAGTGAGAGACACCACCTTGACCACTGGCATGCCATCCTCCTGTGCCAACTCCCGCTCCAACTCCATGTTAGCCTCCGTCACTGTGGTGGAGTGCAAGTATTGTATTGTGCACACACACACGTGTATGTGAAATATACACACGTGTGTTTATATATGTACTCAAACTTGTAATAAAAAACACGCATAAATATTTACAAATACGTCTATACAATAAAATACATTTATGATAAATAAATTACAATGCAATACAATACAATGCAATAAATAAAACACAATGCAATACAACGACGATTATTATTAACGTGGTGTAAACCCGAACGAGTTTTCAAATATACAAACATACACACATGCGTAGTAAATAAAAATCCACACTAAAACTTAAATAAATATATGAATATGCAATACATATTCATTGAATATGCAATACATATTCCTTGAATATGCAATACATATTCCTTGAATATGCAATACATAATCAATGAATATGCATTAAAAATATTAGAGAAGCGCTGGCGCGTGGAGAAGACAAACCCTCAGATGACTTGAGTCTCTTGGCGTAAATCTTAACTGCCTTCCTCAACTTCTTCATTGAGTCCTCGGATGTTGTCAGTTGCTTGTACAGGTCCTGTGGTGAGAGTTCACTTACTTGTAGTACTATTTGTAACTTTAATTCGTTTGTGAATCACTGCATGTATGTAGGAACCTTACATTTAAAGGGACAATGGGGTGTTTAATACAAATATTAATGCACACTGTGGGCCAAAAAAACACGCTACTGTATATTTGTTTATAACTTCAGCAAATGTAATTTTTAATGATTTAATATAGTGGGCTAATATGGGTTAATGTATGTAATGAAGGTGTACAGAAGTGTACACACCATGTTCTCTTCCGTCAACCTGGCAACCTCGTACAACAGAGAAGTTTCCATCTTCACTTCTGCAGACTGTTCTAGACTCTGGTGGGAGTTGGTTGTTCAGAGGGAGAATGAGAATGGGGGTAATGTCACTATCATGAGGGAATTGTTTTATTATTGAGATTTTACTGAAGAAGAAAGTATTGTTAAGTAACTTAAATTTAAATATAAGATTATATTATGTAGTCAAACTAATTATTGTTTATTAATTAAATTAAAAACTTAATTAAATGTTTAAAAAAATGAAAATTTCTATTCTAGCAAATTAATTTTGTTAATCAACTAGATTAAAAACTTGATAAAATAATAAACAAATAGTTAAAGAATGTCCTACATCACGCAGGAGTGTCTCCTGATGGTTCTTTGTCTTCTTGAGCACTTCAATCTGACTCAGGAGGTCTTGGCTCTTCAGCGTTGCAATCTCTTGCGTCCTCTGCAACTCCTCCGATAACAACCTTTTATTGTCGGTGATGGTGTTGGGAGTGGATGGTTGTTAAGTGGAGGAAGGGGGGGCGGGAAAGATTGTGTGTGCGTGTGTGTGCGTGCGTGTGTGTGTGTGTTTGTGTGTTTGTGCGTGTGATGTTGTGAGTGGATGGTTGTTGAGTGGGGGAAGGGGTGTAGAGTAACTGGTTTGAGAAATTTTGGTTGTTGAAGAGAGAAGTAATTATAATCATCCTCATCATCATCATCATCATCATCATCATCATCATCATCATCATCATCATCATCATCATCATCATCATCATCATCATCATCAAGATCCTGCAGCAAACAGGTTAAAAGGTTTTTTCTGTGACACGAAAAATGACTTATCCACAGCGTTTTGTCCACGGCTCATGTTTCAAAATAGTTGGAATGAAATTCAAATGCGACAAAACAAAATGACATCATCACAGCGCATGTTAAAAGAATGAAAATGCAATGGGGATGGACTCACTGGTTGAGTTTCTTTTGCGATTCGTAAGCCTGGCTGAGTTCACCATCTTCATTCAGGACAATCTCGTCACTCCGGCCCGACTTTCCTTCCACATTGTTGCCGTTGTTGTTGCCGTTGTTGTTGGAGAGTTGTTGAATTTGTAGTTGCATCTTGAAGAGTAGTGTCTTTAGGCGTGCCACTTCGTTGTGTTTGTGTTTCAGTTCTTCTTTCAGGGCCTCGAATTGGTCTGTGGGTTGGGTTGGGGGGAGAGTGGTTTGTGGGTTGAGTTGGGAAGAGGGGGTTTGTGCGTGATTTTGGTAGTTTGTGAGGTGGTCTGTGGGTTGGGTGAGAGGGTGGTTGTTGGGATGGTTTGGAGGGTGGGTTTGTGGGGTGGTCTGTAGATAAGATTTTGATTGACTCGCTAATGAACAATTTAACTCTAAAAGTTAATTCATCCTAAAACCTATAATCAATCAAATTATTTTTTATTTTTTACTTATTCACGAAAAAAACAGAAAAAAACAACACAATCCAGAGAAAGATCAAAAAAGCCAAAAAGACACTGGGTGACAATCCACCGAGTGACCACTGCCCACTGACCGTACAACTGCCTCGTCTTGCCGCCCTTCATTTCGTAGTTGGAGGCGCTCTGGGTGAGCACCTTCTGCAGCCTCGACAACTGGTTCCGAATCCCGGCATTCTCCAGCTCCATCTCTTGGATCTGAAGAAAGCATCATTATCGTCATCAGTTATATCATCGTTATCATTATCATTATTAATATCATCATCATCATCATCATCATCATCATCATCATCATCATCATCATCATCATCATCATCATCGTCATCATCCTTATTATCACCATCATCATTATTATTACTACGTCTACCACCACCACCACCACCACCACCACCACCACCACCACCACCACCACCACCACCACCACCACCACCACCACCACCACCAACACTATAACTACCACCATCAACCTCACCACCACCACCATCACCACTACCACCACCCCCACCACCAGCACCACTACCACCACGACTACTACCACCACCACCACAATCATCACTGCCACTACGACCACTACGACCACGTCGACCATCCCTACCACCATCATCATGATAATAATCACAATCATAACCGCCACCACCACCACCACCACAACCACCACCACCACCACCACCACCACCACCACCACAACAACCTTGAATGCTTCATAGACATTGATGAGGGGCAGCTCGGTGAGACCCAGCAAGTAGTCTTGATGGATGAACTCCCGGCGGTTGATGTCCTCTCTGAGCCGTCTGTTGGCTGCCTCCAGCTCTCTCTGCTTCGTCTGCAGCTTCATCACCAGTGGTAGATCTTTTTGCTCTAGTTTTGGTGTCTGGAAAGATGTGCTCGTGCGTGGGGAAGGAGTCAAGAAAACTGCATCAATATATTTATTTTTATTTATTTATTTATTAACTTAAATTGCATTCAACTTGTCAAATATGCGCTGTATATAACGGTGGAAATGGTAAAAGTTGTAGTTATGATCGTCGTTATATTGTTTTGTATCTTTTGTATTAAAAATCCGTTCAAGTGATGCTTCTACTGATGCGTGTACAAATGTGTCTCAAGTGTACACTGTACCTTCTCAGCTGGGACGGTTGTCTCTGTCTCCTCATATGTCTTTCTGTTGCTGTTGCTGATGCCTGAGTCCTGTTGTGGTGATGGGATGGGAGTGTATGAAATGTGGTGTGGTGATGGGATGGGAGTGTATGAAATGTGGTGTGGTGGTGGGATGGGAGTGTGTAAAATGTGGTGTGGTGGTGGGATGAGAGTGTGTGAAATGTGGTGTGGTGGTGGTGGGATGGGAGTGTGTGAAATGTGGTGTGGTGGTGGGATGGGAGTGTGTAAAATGTGGTGTGGTGGTGTAATGACGAATTAATGAAAGCCTTTTTACGTATCAAGTCATTTTCATATAAATTATTTAAACCCGCAATAATCTTCAGAAAACCAAGGAATATATAACGACAATACAATAAACTGAGTTAGTTTGTAATTTAACCACCCCACAACCAACCCCTTCATTCTTGTCGCCACCGCTGCTTCCGGACTCTATACTGAATTCGCTCAGGTTTGATGGACTCCTGCGGTGCCTCTTCAGTCTGGGTGTTCCCATCAGGGAACTGTCTGTCTGGTAGTTGTCTAGACGCTGCTGCAGTCTGTCGTGATGATGATGATGATGGTGGAGGGGGGGGGTTGATGATAGTGATGGTTGTGGTTGTGGTGATGATGGAGGTGGTGTTGATGATGATAGAAGTGATGATGATGATGATGATGATAATGAGGATGATGATGATGTAGATGATGATTACGAGTCCACATAGTCACCTGTTGTACTCCTTGATGAGGCGTTGATGGTTGCTTCTCTCAATTTCAATTTCATGCTTCAGCATCCCAGTTGCCTCATCCACCGCCCTCTTCCGCACGTCTGCATGTGTCGTTGTTGCAGTTGTACATTTATTTGGAAAGTCATTGGCTTTAAGTGGTGGGTTATTAGTATGCTGGAACAAACTAAATGGACTTTAATCATTAAGTGTTTAACCTTTATTTAACTTTATTTAAACTTAAATTAATTTCTTTTTAATTATTCAACTCATCAGACTTCGACCCACCTTCCTGGTTCTCGATGTGAGCCTTGATCTCCTGGTTGGCGGTCTCTAGCTGCCCCTTCAGCATCTCCCTCTCGGCGTTCAGGTTGCTGATTATCTGAAAGAAATAATTCAGCTTTGTGAGTGCGCCTTATACATGGGGTTTTACGGTAGTTTTATGATAGTTTGTTTCGAAGTGGTTAAAATACTTCCAAACGAAGCATACAATTTACATGTAATTTTTTTTCTCTGAAGTGAGAAATAATAATGGTAAAAAAGGCATCCCTTACGTCATTCTTCTCATTCCTCAACATCTCCTTTTCAACTTTTAACTTCTCTTTTTCATTTCTTTCTTTTTCCGCTTCCTTCGTCAACTCTTCAATTCTGTCTTGCAAAATTGAGAGTTGTTCTGCGGTGATGCCGGCATTTTTGGAGACTTTACTTAGAACGCTTATTCGTTCCTTGAGTTCTTTGTTCGTAACTTGTTCTTCCTTCAGAGTCGCAACTTCTTTTGCCTGTTTAAATTGCTTTGATTTCAAATTCCGATTTATTTTCTAGTTATTTATTCTTTATATTTATTCTATTTCTTTCTTTATTTAAAAAAATTCATAAGCGAGTGGTCTTGGGGCTCGTTCGGGTTTACGCCACGTTAATAATATTCGTCGTTGTATTTTAATACATTTTAAAACCGAGAATTTAATATTGAAAAACGGACCAAGTGAAAAGCTGTCAACGGACTCAACATCAAAGCCGACGCACCTTGTCATCCAGCTTCTGCTGCAACTCGATGATTTTGTTTTCCAGGCCAATCGCCTTCTTGTTGATGTAGCCAGTGCTTCTTGCCTCCGTCTGCATGGTGGTTGGTGGGGATTCTCACTGGTGTTGCCATGGCAATCCACAGTGATGAGAAACTATGATATATGTTTTCCAATTAATAAAACATTTTAATTGAAAATAAAAACTCAAATTATAAATATTAAAGCATTCAGAAATCAACCTTGAGCTCCTTCAGCCTCTTCTTTGCGATCATTCGCCTCACGACTCCCTGCATCTTGACCACTCCATTCATCACCCTCTTGCTCTTTTTCCTCAGCAACCAGCTCCTGACATGCCGTTGGATGATCAGGATGCGAGCCAGTGAGGTCATCTCCAGGTACTTCTGTCTGGCCAGCATGCCCCTGGCCACCCTCTGTGCCATCGAGGGTTTTGTGGTTCTTTAGGTTTAAACTATGATTTTAAAAGGATGGAGTGTTTAAGGTTGCTTGGTGGATGGAGTGTTTGAGGCTGCTTGGTGGAGTTTTGGGAAGGGGGTTGTATGAATGATTGAAAAAACTATGAATCAATATAAAAATGAATTATATTCTAATTTTAAAATGATAAAATAGGAGTTTATACTTTTAAATAATACTATAAAATACTTTTTTATCAATCAATAAATTAAAAAAGTTTTATAATAACAAATCAATTTTCAAACTCTACCTGGATGAAAAGACATGACGACCGGAGTTTTTGATATGTCGTTCGTTGCTGGAAGCCCCTCCAGAAGGCAGCAAGGCGGGTAGCAGCTTTTTTCCGTCGTAGACACTCCGCTTTCCTTGAAAGTATTAAAAGATAAAAGTATATAACTTGAAGTTAATGAGTCTTTAGAGTTCAGAAGACGAATTATACTTCATAACTAATGAAGATTCGATCTATAAGTGTTTAACCTGCGAGCCAACAGCGCTCTAGTTTCCTTCTGTAGTGCCATCACCATCTTCCTGATCTTGACCCACCTCCTCCGACACAACCATCCCTTCACCACCTTCTGAATCAGGATACTGCACGCCATCAACTTCTCAAACCTCAGCTTCTCCAGGTAGGCCACCTGACCCGCCCTGAAGAAGATCTTCGTCTTGCCGAACTGGAACTTGTCTTTGTTCTGGTTGGTGGTTTGAATGTAGTTTTTAGGACATTATTTTAAGGGTTTAACTTCTGATTTAATTATTGGGTTCTGAAATAGATCTGAATTATGAGTTATTAGGGTTATAGCACAAAACAATGAAATTAAAATAAAAAGGATTAATTTTTAGTTTCCACGGTAATAAATCTTCTTTATGAATTCTTAGGTTTATTATACAATACATTAAACTAAAACAACACATTTTAGAATTTATAAATCCTTATAAAGTTTATAATATAAACGGATCGAGGACATACGGAGATGACACTGGTGACGACATTGGTGCACGTCTTCTGAAGGTCATTGGGCACAATGCACTTGGAGTGAGCGAGGACTCTGTACCTCTTGTAGAAGTCCTGGTAGGTCCATCTTAATGGGGGGGGGGGGTGATGGTATTGTAGGTATTATATTGTATTGTATTATAACACACATCTCATACTCCAGTGTTGGAAAGTTTATTTGACTTTGCGAGATTCATTAAAGTGGTCTTTAAGCTCTTCTGGGTTTACACCACGGTAATAACATTCTTCGTTGTATTTCATTGAATAAAGTGTCTCTGACTTTGCCTAATAATCAAGTGTGAATACAGCAATGTACGACGTAGATGTAGATGTAGAGTTATATAACAAATGGTGGTGCTCTTGAATATGATTTAAAAAACGCGATATAAATTTATTTGATTGATTGATTAGTTAAAGGACCTGCTGGGGTAGCCTGCAGCACTGATCCTCACCGTCTCCAGCACTCCACAAGCCCTCAGTTGCTGCACGGATCGCATTGGATCGAATCTGAAATCAGACATTTAAATCAGTCAATCAATCAATCACTAATTATTTGTATAGCGCCCTCTATGAAGTGAACAAAAGCGCTCAAAAAAATTAAACCCATAGAAATAGAGTTATCAAATAAGTAAATAGAATTATATCGTATTTAATAAAAATATTAAAAGAAAGAATTAATAAAAATATTGTTAAAATAAAAATTATTAGATGGTGGCATGCTGACGTCATGGGTTGTTTGAAATCGTTTGGCTTGATGCATCTGATGTAGTGTGGCGTGGTGGCAAAGAGGGTCTTCATGAGCTGGGTCAGTGACTCTGAGAACTGCAGTGTTGTCATGACGATCACCAGCACATAATATCAATAATAATAACAATAATTATCGGATGTACAGCCATAAAAGTAAAAACTAAAAACAAGCCGCTCACCCGTGACCCGACAGTTTTGGCGTGTTGTTTCTGCAGTTTGCTGCTCTGTTGGCTCACGACTGATGGCCTGACCAGCTTTCCTTTCGTCTTCTCAGGAGCTGAATCGTCTTCTTCCTGGAAAATCTCAGCTACCAACTCGTACTGGAAGGGTTGAGGTTGTGGCTGAAGTGTTATTTTGACAAGTAGTTTTATTCTTTTATTAACTTTATTATTTAAAAATAACTATATTTATGTTCTAGAATACATTAGAAAAAGTATTTTTCATGTTTTAAAAAATAAATAAAAACCGTTAAATAATTAAAATAATGAAATATTAAATTGTGTCAAGTTGATTTTTCAGGCCACCTGACTGGCTTTGAAGATGTTGATGTGTTCCTCGAGGACCCTGTCTCTGTTCTTTTCCAAGAAGCCTTCTATCTGGTACTCAACATCATCGGCAAAATGGTGGATTACAAATGCTTGTTCGGACATCCTGGGCTTGGAGAAGTGCTTGTGTTTAGAGTGTCTCTTGTAGAGCTTTTGACACCAGTTCTCGTCTGAGCCGTTGACCAACTTTTTGGGTTTGGAATTGGCGTTGTGGTTGTTTGGAATTTGGTTCAATAAATGAGTTTGGATTTTCGTGCTGAACTATAGTCATGCTTTGACCTTCTACAGTCCCACTAAATGCTTTTTGTGCTTATAATACAACCACACAAAGCCACAGACAACCAAAAACATCAAAAAACAATCACAAACAACCAAAAGATATGAAAAACAAGTACAAACAGCTACAAACAACCTCATTAAATCGAACCGAACACATGACACACACATAACACCGACATACACACCCACCCACAAACACACCTTGCATTCTTCATGCAGAAGGTCAAGGATTCCGAGCTTATCCTCGATCAGGCCGATGCACTCTTGGTTGTCGTAGAAGTCGATGAAGCTCCACACGATCTCCTCCCTCACATACTCTTCCTGCTCCAGCTTGAAGACGTGCTGGTAAATGGGAAGGGAAGTAGCTGGGGTAACAAGCACGCACACATGCAAGCATACACACACACACACACACACACACACACACACACACACACACACACACACACACACACACACACACACACACACACACACACACACACACACACACACACACACACACACACACACACACACACACACACACACACACACACACACACACACACACACACACACACACACACACACACACACACACACACACACACACACACACACACACACACACACACACACACACACACACACACACACACACACACACACACACACACACACACACACACGCACACACACACACACACGCACACACACACACACACACAAACACACACACACAAACACACACCTGGCAGAACTGCTGCTGGAGCTTCTCGTTGGCGTAGTTGATGCAGAACTGCTCAAAGCTGTTCCTCTCGAAGGACTCGAAGCTTTTGGGAAACGATGAATAAATTAATAAAATTTTTAATTAAATTGGGAATATATAATTTATAATATTAAAACAGTAACAATATTATATTAAAATGTTAAAATAAATTAATAAAATGGAGCAAAATATAAACTTTATCAGGCATTCCTCTGAAGAGCGAGATTAAATGAAATAAAAGTCCAAAGCAGGCACCCATAAATGTCGAGGACTCCGATGAAGCGGTTGCTCTTCTTGGAGGAGGTGAGCGATAGGTTGAGTCTCTTGATGATCCACTGGAAGAGTTGGGCGTAAATGTGCTTTGAGAGGGCATCCCTGGAAGAAGCAGCCTTTGGGGTGGGGGTGGGGGGAGGGATAGAGAGGGTTAGAGGATGGGGTGGTGAAGGGGGGTTAGATTATGGGGGGAGTGTGATGGTGGTCGTAAGATGATTGGGGCTGAGGTAATGGTGGTGTGGTGGTGGTGATGGAAGAAGATGAGGGTGGAGTGGAGATGGGTTAAAGTAAATTTGGAAATCGTGTTGGACTAGTGGATAATTTGGAATTTGTTTACTTATTTTCGAGTGGTTGAATAAACAAACCTGGTTTTTGCTCAACGGCACTGACAGCACTTCTCCCGCTGTGACCATCTTCTTGCTGCACAGCCAATAGCGGAGTTGTTTGCAGTCCACACCGAATAATTTGCTACTCGTCTCGATGAACTCGTCACTCTTCTGATCGAAAAAGCACCGAAGATGTTGCCTTAAAACTCCCTATCACTAGCCATAAAATACAATCTGACATAGCCAAACTCAAAGCTAAAACAACGCCAAAATCATTCATACCGCTTTTCAACGTCCCCACCAACATACCAGTATGACGCTTTCTTCTCCCGCTGACTTCTCCTTCTCGTGGAAGACGACATTGCCAAGGTGCAGTATGCCAGCCCACACACGGAACATCTGCGCTTGCTTGCTCTGGTTTATGCCTGCAAAAGAATTGTTTAACAAATTGTTTGAGTGCTTTAATTTCCAGTATCATTATCAGTAATTGATTAGTAGGTTGAAGATTAAGTGTTAAAATAATTTAATAATGATTTAAATAAAAAATTATAAATATAAATACGAATATTTATATTTTTTATCGTTTAAGTTTTGATTCCCTTTTAATACTGACTCACCCATAAGGGAGAGGGCTTGGCAGAATGCCAGGAGATCTTCAGGGTCACTGATTGTGTCCACCACACACGAACCACCTTCTCTCGTGTATGCAAATGAGTCTGCCGAGTCTGGAATGGCGAGAAAATTACAGATTAATTAATTATTTATTTTATTAAAATAACACAAAAAGCCTATAAATAATATTAATCAATTAGGCAAAAAAATGAAGCGTTAGGAAAATTTAAAATTAACTTTTAGACGTACCCAGGAGACAGTGTTTGAATGCAGGATCGTCTGCGGCAGAACAGAGTTGGTAGAAGATGTGGTAGTTGCGTTCTTCAGCTGTCTGAGACACAACCCTGAATTGTAGTGAAAATGAATTTATACGGATGTGTGTGTAAAGTTTAAACTTAGTATTGTATAGGATTTTCTAGTATTGTATAATATTTTATAGTATTGTATAGTATTGTATAGTATTTTATTGTACTGTATTTTAATCTATTGTACTGTATTGTACTGTATTTTGTTGTATTTTATTGTTGCAAAGAACAAACCTGGACTTCTCCAGCAAGTACGTTCTCAGACTGGCCCCCAAGATCTTCTGTTCCTTGCTGAAGGAAATCTCAATGAACTTGCCAAACCTGCTGCTGTTGTCGTTCCTGGTTGTCTTGGCATTGCCGATCGCCTTTGTGTGTGTGTTTATGTGTGTGTATGTATGTGTGTGTATGTGTGAGTGTGTGTGTGTGTGTGTGTGTGTGTGTGTGTGTGTGTGTGTGTGTGTGTGTGTGTGTGTGTGTGTGTGTGTGTGTGTGTGTTTGTATGTATGTATTTATGTGCAAATATATGTATAAGTGCATACATTTGTCATTCCTAAAAACTTAACAACGCCTTAAAAATAACACACTTAAAATCTCAAGCACCCCCATTCCAAAAATCAACCAAGAAAATGATTTATCTTTTTAAATCTCTCGACAGAGGGGGCACCTCCATTATGGGGTTCGTGGCTAACACCCTCTTCTCCACTTCACTCTCATCCCGGGCGCCACACACGGTTGAAAAGTACCGCATGGCGTACTTGGCTGAAACCGTCTTTCCCGCGCCCGACTCTCCTGACACGATGATTGCCTGGTCCTCATCGAACCTTCGAGCATTGGTGGGGAGGGTATTTCCAGTTTACTTGACTGCATAGTTTCGAGATGCCTTAGTTGCGCATTATAAATGTCTGTGTATATTCCTATGCTTATTATAATTATAGTATCGTATAAGAAGATAAATTTAAATTTTAAAAAACATACTATTTTATTTTGAAAAAAATTGAAATATAATATATTTTATAATAAATAAAAAATATAAAAGTATAAAAAATATATTTAATAATATAAAATTAGAAACAAAATGTTTAATAACAAAATAATTATCATCATCAACCTCCTCCTTCCCACCACCACTATCACACACAAAACCTCTCCATCATCATCCTCCTCCTCCCCATCCTTATCATCTCCCCATCACCTGCTCATCCTCTTGAAGGCCTCTTCAGCAATGGCGAAGACATGAGGGTCCATCGAGGCCATGTCTTGGCCGCTGTACGCGTGGATCGTCTCAGCGTCATAGAGCGGCAGTTGCTGGTAGGGGTTGATCGCCACCAGGACGATGCCTGTTGGGGTTGGTTGGGAGGGCGTGAGCTCCGGTGGAGTGAAAAGTTTTAAAAATAGTAAAAGGAGAGAGAAAGAAAGAAGAGAAAGAGGTGAAAGAAGAAGGGTGAATTAAAAAATGGAGTAGATAAAAGAAGGGGGGGGTGGAGGGAGTTTTAATAGAAAGGCGATGCAAGTAACGAAGTTAGGGTGGAGTGATCTAAAGTATGAAAGAGAACAAACCACAGTAGGTGTAGATGTATCCCCTCTCACAGAACCTCACTTGCAGGTTGTGCAGCACTGCATGGGCATCAGTTAGTGACAGTAGTTGCCAGTGCAGTGATGCATCAAGACGGTGTTATACCATAGGAATGATTTATGAAAAGTTTTAGAGAATAATTGAATTATATTTACGAAAAGAATTAAATGAAATTTCCGACAATAATTAATTAAAAATTATCTTTTCAAAGCATGCCTGCAGGTTCGTGGAGGTAGCTGAGTGACGTCAGATCATTCTCGCCAACCAGAACTTCAGGATTTTTGAGATGGGGCAGGGAGTTCTCTGATTGGACCTTCACTTTCACTTTCTGGATGAATGGATGGATGGATGGATGGATGAATGGATTGATGGATGGATGGATGGATGGATGGATGGATGAATGGATGGATGGATGGATGGATGGATGAATGGATGGATGGATGGATGGATGGATGGATGAATAGATGGATGGATGAACGAATGAATGAATGGATGGATAAACTCACCTGATTGTTTTCCAGCTGCACCTTGAGAGCATCTCCACCACTGTAGTCTTCCAAGAGAGTGGCACTTCTCCAAATGCTGCTTGCGTCAGGCAGCCATATCTTCGTGCCCTGTATTTTGGTTATGGTTTATGGTGGCTGGTAGTGGTTGTTGCTGGTTGGTTTTGGATGGTTGTTGGTGGTTTGTTGGGGTTTTGGTGGTTGGTGGTGGTTAGTGGTAGCTGGTGTTGGTTGGTGGCTTGTTGTGGTTTGTGGTTTTTGGTGGTCTCTGGTGGTTTGTAGGGGTTTGTGTTTTTTGTGTGTTCCAAATGATTCGTTTAAAACTTTATCTAAGACAACAAGCCAAACCCACCTTTGTGTAGAGTTCTCTTACTGACATGTTGTTATTTGCAAGTGAAGTGGTCTTTATAGAAGTGTAGATTTTGGAGATGTTAGTCTTGTTTGAATTGGTCTTTCACGAAACCAAATGTTTTTTTAGTTGCGCCTTTAAAGTTTCCACCTTTCCAAGTTAGTTTTTCTGCGCTTTTGAAATTGCTAACAGGAGGTTAGAAGAATCGTGTCAAAGATTACTCATCATTGGTTATCATTAATTGAGTAGCAAAACAACAGTTCATACATCAGTCCATTTACTGCTGCTTCACGACCAGGACTATACAAATTCTCAAATCAAATCTCAGATTAGTGCTGATTAGAACATAACGATAGCATCTTAATTAGGGTAGAATAAATGGCAGGATCAGGTTCGATGGAGTCGGTCCAGGCATCAAAAACACAGACACTTAATGGCACATCCACTGTCACAGCCCAATCTAATCTCATCCGTCTATCTCACGTACTTAGTAAGTGCTATATAGACTTTATAGAATCTCATTAAAGCATTATAAGATTTTATATGTGTGTGGTTATTGTTCACCTGTAGTGCCTGGTGTGTGCTTTAAGCCAATAATATTCTCTATATCTTCATGTATTTTTATAGATAAATGTACAATAATTTTAATGGACTAATAAATTAAAGTTTTAAAAAAATATTTAAACGGATGAAAAATTAAAACAAATATTATGCTGTCCCTATAGATATAGTATATACTACTTGTTGTTTGTAGGATATCTATGGCTGTCACTAATTTACTTTTAACCACGTTCTAAAAAGTTTAGAACATTGTAGTTAATAATTAACTACTTTTCCCGTAAATATAATTTCTGAAATAAATAAATAAAGAATGGAAAAAGCCGATTGCCTAAACCTGAAGGAGGGAGACGAGGTGGTGGTGGTGACTGACACAGGCGAGTACAGTGGAAAGCTGCACAGCGTCTCATCTCATACTGTGACCATGAACAACGGTTTGATTACCTAGTTAATATTTTATAATATTTTTTATTCTGAAATTATTAGTAATTTTGAAGTTATTAGTAATTCTGCCATTCTTTGTAATTCTGATTTTTATTGCCAAACATTAAAATTTAATGATTAAATCATTCACCATTGCCACAATTCAGTGGTTTACTTGAAAAATGGAGTCTCACTGCCAGGACTCAAGGCGTTCTTAATGGAGAAAATCATTTCAGGTTTGTTGCAAATTAAAATTTAAGTCAGCCTTTAACATTTGAAAGCTGAACTAAATTATGTTTAAATGGAATGCTTTAATTCACTTATGTTTTATTCTTCAAGTGAAGCTGAAGAGGGCGAAAGCGGCTCCTGAAAGCCAACGAAGGTTGCTACATTTTCAATTCATTCTCATTTGGGACACATCATAATACATTACAAATCATATTGTGATCAATAGATTAAAGTCAATTTAAATAATACCACACGATAAACATGGTAGATTCACAATATTTACTTCTGTCATGGTCGTATCATACTCTATCCATCCCTTATTACAACACCACTTTCAGAAACTCCACTGACGTAAAGAAACTGAGCGACCAATTAGAGGAGACTTCCATCAAAGGGGAGGAGCTTGAGGGCATCTCAGAGTTGTGGGAGGCGTTCCAGAAGACTAAGTGAGGGAGGGAAGGAGTGTGGTGAGGGAAAGAAGGATGGTGAAGGAGGGAGGAGAAGGATGGTGAAGGAAAGAGAGATGGTGAAGGAGGGAGGAGAAGGGTGGTGAAGAAGAAAGAGAGATAGGGAAAATTAAAAGTGATGATAAGGGAGGAAAGAGAAGGTGAAGGAAGAGAAATTATAGAAATAGAAGGGTGGGAAAGAGTAGTCACAAGAAAAAGCTACAGACAAATATTATATTGTCTATAATATTCTTTCTTCCTTCCACACCACCAACTCCTCCCTCCTTCTACACCACCAACTTCTCCTCCCTCTTTTCACACCACCAACTCCTCCCTCCTTCCACACCACACCACCAACTCCTCCTCCCTCCCTCCACACCACCAACTCCTCCCTCCTTCCACACCACCAACTCCTCCTCCCTCCTTCCACACCACCAACTCCTCCCTCCTTCCACACCACCAATTCCTCCTCCCTCCTTCCACACCACCAACTCCTCCCTCCTTCCACACCACCAACTCCTCCTCCCTCCCTCCACACCACCAACTCCTCCTCCCTCCTTCCACACCACACCACCAACTCCTCCTCCCTCCTTCCACACCACACCACCAACTCCTCCTCCCTCCCTCCACACCACCAACTCCTCCCTCCTTCCACACCACCAACTCCTCCTCCCTCCCTCCACACCACCAACTCCTCCCTCCTTCCACACCACCAACTCCTCCCTCCTTCCACACCACCAACTCCTCCTCCCTCCTTCCACACCACACCACCAACTCCTCCTCCCTCCCTCCACACCACCAACTCCTCCCTCCTTCCACACCACACCACCAACTCCTCCCTCCCTCCACACCACCAACTCCTCCCTCCTTCCACACCACCAACTCCTCCCTCCTTCCACACCACACCACCAACTCCTCCCTCCCTCCCTCCACACCACCAACTCCTCCCTCCCTCCTCCACACCACCAACTCCTCCCTCCCTCCACACCACCAACTCCTCCTCCCTCCTTCCACACAGACAAAGGCACTTCCTGGTACTGGAGCAGTTCGATGAGCGCTTCCACGACTGCATCATGAGGTCGTTAATTAAAGGGGAATTTAACGTTTATATAGAATTGTTGGTAGTTTGAAAAAGTTTGTTAATCATAATGGGAAGAGCAATTATTTACTACTACTTCTACTACTACTACTACTACTACTACTACTACTACTACTACTACTACTACTACTACTACTACTACTACTACTACTACTACTACTACTACTACTACTACTACTACTACTACTACTACTACTACAAATAATAATAATAATAATAGGTTGGAGGAGCTAGATGAGATTTGTATGGAGTTTTTCATGGGTCCGCAGCGAAAAGAGATTCTGTGGATCGCTGTATGTGTTTATGTGTGTGGTTGTATGTGTGGCTGTATGTGTTGTTGGGTGTGTGGCTGTTTATGTGTGGCTGTGTGTGTGTGTTGTTGTGTGTGGTTGTTTATGTGTGGCTGTGTGTGTGTTGTGTGTGTGGTTTGTGAGGTTTTGTGTGGTTTTGGGTGGTTGTATGTGGTTGCATGCAGTTGAATATGGTTTTGTGTGGTTGTGTGTAGTGGCTTGGATGCATGGATTTTTTTGTGTTAGTTTAATTCGATGTTTGTACAAGTAAATGAATGATGATGTTTGTGATGACGACGACCATGATGGCTATGAAGATGATGATGAATATGGCGATGATGATGATGATGATGATGATGATGACAGCGACGATGATGATGATGATTGTGTACACTCAGGTAGATGTGGATGTGGAGTGCACACTCCTCTTCAACGTGTCCATGCTGGCAGATGGACTCTTCAGGAAGGGCTTCAAGTCGCTTCTGGAGTCCCAGGACGTCATGAAGGTACATGGGTATCATCATCATCATCATAATCATCATCATCTTCATAATGATAATCATAATCATCATTGTCATAATCATCATCATCATTATCATCACACAACAGATAATGTTCCAGCCGGCATGTGCGAGCAACCTCTTACGCACCAAGCACAACATCCACCTCACCAACGTCTTCGACCTGTGCACCTACGATGAAGTCACATCCACTGTACGCGACACATACAACACCTCCCGACGGCACAGACCATCGCGTGCCCCGCTCGATGGATTGGTCGGGTATCTGGAACGGTACGCAATCGACGCTGGTCCTCTGAAGCTCGTTGAGGCTTACCTCTCAAAGCAGCCCGACCTGTTGACCTTCTATAAGAGCACTGGTGAGGATGACAAGGCTGCAAACAAAAGTAACAGAGGTAACGGTAATAGTAGACATTATAATAGTAACAATAACAATAGAACCTACAACAACAACAACAACAACAACAGTAAATTCTACAACAAAAACAACAACTGCCAAGAATACAGTAACAATAAAGTCTACAACAACAACATCAACAACAGCAACAACAACAGCCAACAAAACCTCTTGAACCAGACGCTCTTCTCGTACATGACACTGCACACGTGCCTCCTCTCCCGCCTCAACTCCTCCATCACTCACTCCCTCCAACGCATCGTCGTCAACGCTTCTGAAGACACACTCTAGTGGTGTCGTTGTGTCTCTCTACTGATGCATGCTTGCCTTGCTACGTGTCTGTTTGCGTTCTAGACTGTTTGTCTTCTTGTCTATTTGTCTACCTGTAGGTTTGTCTTCTTATCTGTTTTTTATGTTTGTGTTGTTTCTGTTTAGTTTTATTATTTTCTTTTTAATGATTTTATTCCATGTTACCATCTGCTTAAATTATATGTATTAAACAGTTTCTTCTTTTATGATTAGTGAAGAAGTTACGGATTTAATAAAAATTTTACGAAAAGCGAGGGAGTTATAAAAATTAATTCGATTTTGACTCGATTATAAAGGGCCTTTTTGCTTCTTGCGTGGGTTTGTGAGGCGTCTCAGTGGCAGAAACACCATCGCATAGTCGCATAGTCGACCAAATGGAAATTCCCAGCGTTTAAGTTAGTGGTTTAAAACATTTTTAATACATGCATTTTTGATTTTATTATTCAAGATTTTTTTTAATTGTTACTTCTACTACTACTAAGTTTAATAATGGTCATGATGATGATTCTTATTAGTATTGTGTAGTATGCCCACGGCGTCATCTCATCAGCGTCTGGAAGCGCTCAATACTGGATCCTCCGATGACTCAGCATCCATGCATGGTGACTCATCCTGCTGTGTGACGTCATGGAATGTTCATCCGTGTGTGCGTGTGTGTTTGTGTGTGCGCGCGCGTGTGTGTGTGAGTGTGTGTGTCTATGTGCGTGAGAGAAAGTATTTATATGAGAATGCATCAACGATGCGTGTGTGCGTGGATGTGTGGGTGTTTGTCTATATTTACGTGTATGTTTGTATGTGTGTGTGTATATGTATGTGTATGTGGGAAGTGGGCATTAGGACTATAAGAGCGCGTAGGTGGCTATTTGGAAAACAAGGCTTTGAGAATATGCCACAGTTCAGAATGGAGGCTTCAGAAGTTAATTAAACAATTTTATAATACAAATTTGTCTTAATTTAAATCAATATCCCATAGAAATTAAAAAGTCCGTTTAAAAAGTAGCATATAAAATAAATCTAAAATTACAGTGAGTGATGGCGGATGAGTTGTTATCAACGCTGTTGCTAGGCAACCGGCTGGAGAAGGGCGTGGGCTGTGACACCGGGGTGGACCAACTGAGCAGGGTTTACAGCGTGCGTCTGTTACTACTGGCGGTCGTCATGACAACCACCAAGCAGTACTTGGGCAACCCCGTCGAGTGTTTCTGTCCCGCGGAGTTCAGCGACAGTCAAGTGAGCTTCACGAACGCCTTCTGCTGGGTGAGTAGCACCTACTACCTCTCCACCAACGAGCCCATCGTGCCCCACTCCTTCGACCACACCCCACGAGTCTCCTTCTACCAATGGGTGCCCCTCCTCTTCCTTCTCCAGGCGTGTGTGTGCCGCCTACCCTCGCTCGCGTGGACGTCTCTAATCAGTCGCTGCGGCCTCAACGTGCCGCTGATGTTTGAAGTGGCCGCCTCCATCAATAAGACTTGCCAGGCGGATGAGAGGGAAGCGAATCTGGGAAAGTTCGTGGAGTTGTTTGACCGATACAGCTGCACCCAAAGACACCACAAGCCCTCTTGCTACTCCAGGAATATGAAGATCATCTCCAGAAACTGTTTCCTGCTGGGTGGAAAACCATTTGGCAACTTCCTATGCAACTGTTACATTCTCTGCAAACTCCTTTGCGTGGGCATGTGCGTGCTACAAGTGGCCCTGACCGACTGGTTCCTGGGAGGCAGACACTTCTACTGGTACGGCTACGACGTCCTGCATGGAATGATCGAGAATCTGCCCTGGCTGGACGCCCACCACTTCCCGCCAGTCACGCTATGCGAGGTGGACATCCGACAGCAGTCGAGGGTGCATTCATACGTGGTGCAGTGCGTTCTCTCGGTGAATGTGTTCTACGAGAAGATTTTCGTCCTGCTGTGGTTCTGGTGGGCTGTGGTCTTTGTGTTGACCTCCTGGGACGCCTTGCAGTGGCTGTGCGGCGTGGTGGCTTGGAGAGGCTCGGTGGCTTTCGTCAACAAGCGACTGCTGCTGGAACGGAAGCTGTCGCACGTGATGGTGGGTGGCTTCGTCAAGAACTATTTGAGGCGGGATGGAGTGTTGTTGCTGAGGCTGCTGAGTCGTTGTCATGGTGACGTGTTGGTTGGAATGCTGCTCGAGAAGATGTGGCCGTGTTATGTTCCCGGGAAAGGAGGAGGAAGAGGAGGAGGAGGAGGAGGAGGAGGAGGAAGAAGAGAAGAAGGGGTGAAGAAGAGGAAGACGATGTTGACTGTCAAGGTGGACTCAGTTTCTGCCAGCAACTCCAGCACCCACCTCATCTGACAATTCATCGCAATACTTTCCATGCCACCATTCCACTCGACCACTTTCCAAATGACAATCCCTCCTTCCCTGTAACCACACCGTGACCAAACTGCACGATCATGATCAAGACTTCACGCACTTAAAGACCAAATGTGCGTCTCAAGCAATGCTGCCATTTTATATTTTGTGATATATTTTTTGATGCCAGACCATGCTTCATCTTATGTTGTTTTCAAAGTTATTTTCCTTTTCAAAACAGTTTTTGCCACATGTTGCCATTACAATCAAAACACCAACACATTGAAGACTTGTGAATGCATGTTAGTTTCTTGACGGAATAATTTCTTTTGAATTACTTGTCAAATTTGATATCGCAATAATAATTATCATATAATTAAAATATTGAAATTACTTAATTGAAAGATTTGATTAAAAAATTGGTTCTTTTGCAAGTCTGTCATGCCAACACACACACACATGCACTGAAGCGACAAGGCGACGAATGGCATAGCGTTAACTTACTACATTAAAAACTTTAATGCTACATAATTGGAATGTTCTAATTAGGCGCCTCATAATGAGCAGTGAGTACATTTATGCGATCAGAAATGCCTACAAAAACATACTTGAGATGCAATATAGTACACAATCAAGATGGCTTGAAGGCTTTGTGCTATGCGCCACTACATATTTGCTACATTGTATTGAATTAATGGTCTGTTAATCAAGCTATACTGCATACACTATACACCTATATACCTATACGCCTATATACATATACACCCTTATATACCTATACACCTATATACCTATACACCTATATACCTATACACCTATATACCTATACGCCTATATACCTATACACCTATACACCTATACGCCTATATACCTATACACCTTTATATACCTATACACCTAAATATATTATTTAAAAATGACTAATTGAGTTTTTAATAATGCAGTAGCCTTAGCCTCAAGTTTGCATCTCCCTTTCTGAACAGCATGCACGCACAATGGTCTTACTGTATAGGCAAACGATTTACATTGCAAAGCATGCAATATGAATGGTAGCTAAGTCTAAAAGAACAATACTGTCGCCAGCGTGTTCATAGTGTTAGCTCGATACTGGCTCAAATAAGTGCAGGAGGCAGTGACGACAATGGTGGCTGCTGCTGCTGCTGCTGGTGGTGGTGGTGATGGAACGAAGAAGCTGAAACAAGCGAAGAAGGCCGACGAGCATCAATGGAAATAATTTTAAAATAACGTTGAAATAATTCTGAAATTAAGTCGGTTAAGGCAGTAGGTATCAAGATCTGGTTGAACACAATGGGGTGGTGGATGATCTTTCATTCATTCATTGAAAGTGGTGCATGGATGGGTGGATGAATGAATGGATGGGTGGATGAATGGGTTAATAATGGATGGGTTGACGAATGAATGGGTGGGTTGATGAATGGATGAATGGGTTGATGAATGGATGGATGGGTTGATGGGTTGATGAATGGATGGATGGGTTGATTAATGAATGGATGGGTTGAAGAATGAATGAATGGGTGAATGGATGGATAAGAAAGCATTAAAAATAACAAAATCAACACGGCTTGTAGCTGAATCAAAGAGAACTTATAACTGCAAAGTGAACGTAGCTAGCTTGATGGATGACGAGAGATGATGGTAGAGTGCTGATGATGAAGGAGAGATGGTGATGAAGGAGAGATGGTGATGAAGGAGAGATGGTGATGAAGGAGAGATGGTGATGAAGGAGAGATGGTGATGAAGGAGAGATGGTGATGAAGGAGAGATGGTGATGAAGGAGAGATGGTGATGAAGGAGAGATGGTGATGAAGGAGAGATGGTGATGAAGGAGAGATGGTGATGAAAGAGAGATGGTGATAAAAGAGAGATGGTGATGAAGGAGAGATGGTGATGAAGGAGAGATGGTGATGAAGGAGAGATGGTGATGAAGGAGAGATGGTGATGAAGGAGAGATGGTGATGAAGGAGAGATGGTGATGAAGGAGAGATGGTGATGAAGGAGAGATGGTGATGAAGGAGAGATGGTGATGAAGGAGAGATGGTGATAAAGGAGATGATGAATAAGAAGAGATGGTGATGAAGGAGAAGAGATGATGAAGTTGGGGAAGAAAGGTACTGATGGAAAGATGGTGATGAAAGAGAAAGACTTCAGGTGGATTCAAGCGGCACAGGGGTGGTGAGGCCGAGAGACCTCTGAATGGTCTGCACAGCCTCCTGCAAGCACTGCTGAACCTCCATCACTCCCGCTCCCTCCTGCCCCCTCTCCTTCAGCTGTGGTGGTGGTACGTTGGCGTCAATAATTAGTTAATTATTAATCATTTTAACGATATTAACGAAATGATGATGATAATGATTAATATAATAGATAGTATTCTTTTTTAAGCCATTATTATTATTCTATTAGTCTTATTAATGCATAATGGAGAGGGTGTGCATGGAGAGACCTGGTGGTAGAGACTGATGATGTTGTTGACTGACGTCTTGAAGTTCTGAGTCGCTTCTGTGGGGTGGTGTGGTGGTGTAGTGTGGTAGTGGTGAGGTGAGATGGTGGGGTGGTGTGGTAGTGGTGAGGTGAAGTGGTAGTGGTGTGGTGTGGTAGTGGTGGGGTGGTGTGGTGTAGTGGTGAGGTAAGGTGAGGTGGTGTGGTAGTGGTGAAGTGAGGTGGTGTAGTGGTGAGGTAAGGTGAGGTGGTGTGGTAGTGGTGAAGTGAGGTGGTGTGGTGGGGTGGTGGTGTAGTGTGGTAGTGGTGAAGTGAGGTGGTATGTCAGTGTGGCCCAACAAGGTTCTACAAACGACGTACAATACACTTGAAATGCTTTACAGTCCGCATACAATCATATGCACTGAATGAAAGGTGTGTATAAAATCAATACTACCTCCACTGACCCAACCTAACCCTACAACCATCACGATCCCCCCCCCCACCACCACCACCGCAATCATCATCACCACCACCACCGCAATCATCATCATCACCACCACCGCAATCATCATCATCACCACCATCCTAACCTAGCTGAGGTAACATGCGACAGTCAGTAGGGAGGGAAGGTCTGGGCCTTGGGGTGGTGGGTGAAGAAAGGATGGGTGGTGAGTGGTCATGGGAGAAGGGTCCACACTCTAAGAGGACAAACAACACTCAGCACGAGAACAGCATCAACACAAAAACACACTCAACACAAAAAACCCACTAAAATACCACACAAAAAACATTCAAAAACACAAACAAAACACTTAAAACAACACAAAACCAACACTAAAACACAAAAACAACACTTTAAACATTTTCAAAAACTCTCAACAATACAAAAACCCACACTACCAACAACACTCACAACAACACTCACAACAACACTCACAACAACACTCCCAACAACACTCACAACAACACTCACAACAACACTCACAACAACACTCACAACAACACTCACAACAACACTCCCAACAACACTCACAACAACACTCACAACAACACTCCCAACAACACTCACAACAACACTCACAACATTTTCCTGTTCCTCGGCAATACCGCCTTAGACACAACCACTCCACCCCCACCATCATTATCAGGAGGTTCTCCCTCGTTTGGGGCGTCACCTATCGACTGTGACATTTTTATGTTACTACTATTGTTGTTGTTGCTTTTCACCACAACAACACTCTTGACACTACTACTAGCACCACCAGTAGTCTTTTTCAGTGTTATGTGGTTGAAGCTTGTTAGTGTTTTTGAGGTGGTTGTTGGTGGTGGAGGAGGGGATGAATGAGTCACACTACCACCACCACCACCACCACCACCACCACCACCATCATCATTACCATTACCACCAGCATCACCATCCTCCCTCCTAGCCGCCCCCTTATCCCTCGAATCCCATTGGTGCTGCATATACTCCGACCTCTTGACCCAGTTATGAACTGGGTCAGGTGATTTGAGGGCGTGTTCCCGAAAGGAGTGGTTGAGGTTACTGGGTGACCTCAAATTCCAATGGGGGTGTTTGTGGAGGAGTGGATTGGTGAGAGATTTATTGGGAGTGGTGATCGTCCTTCGCGGTCGTAGCCCCGGTGAGGTTGGATCAGCGTGCAAAGACGCATCGGTCGCCGACAGGGCATTAGACGATCTTGGCCGTTGAGTTGATGGCGAGGGGTGCTGCAGCGACTGGTTTAGGTCCTTCTCGGCCCGGTCGTGCCTGAAGAGCTGGAGGGGAGTGGCGAAGGTAGAGTTCATGTGGCTGTGTCTCCTGGGAAGGGTCTGAGACCTCTCAGTGCCATCATCGAGGAGGTCTCCTCCTTCTCCTTCTTCGTCGATTGAGGAGGCCTGATGATGATGCTTCCATTGCAGCCTCCCACCCATGCCATCGTTTCTCTCTCCACTCACACCACCTCCCCTCACATCCACACCATCTCTCTTTCCAACACCGCCACTCCTCTCCTCCACATCACCAACATCCTTCTCCCCTCCATCACCATTCCTCCTACCCACACGACCATCTCTAAAAAGTCGATTGTCGTTGATATTGTCGTATTTGTTGTTGTTGTTGATGAGAAGGGATTTGTTGTCCGACTTGATAAAGCCCTCTGATCTGCTCGCCACTACGCCAGTGTTGTTGTTGCTGTTGCTGTTAATTTTGTTGTCGTTGTTGTTGTTGTTGTTTTTAGCAGTGTTGTGAGTGATGGGCAGAGCTCTGTTGAGTATCTTGGGAGAAAGATGGTTGTTGTTGTTGTTGTCTTGTTGTTGTTGCATGCTGCCATTGAGAAGAGCTGTGTTGTTGTGGTCGTCGTTGTTGGTACGTTGCACTAAACTCGGTAAGTCCTTATTATTAATATTATCCTTTTTATTATTATTATTGTTACTATTTTTATTGTTGGGAATCGGAGTAGTAGTAGAAGAGCGTTGTTGTTGTTGTAGTAGTTGTTGTGGGGAAGGTTGTAGTTGCGTTGAGATGCAACTGACGTCTGGTGTTGAGAGAGAAATACTGTCGTTTAACCTGCTCAGTTGTCTAGGCTGTGGTAGTTGTCGCTTGTGCGGGGAAGTGTTGTTGCTGTTGTTGGTGTTGTTGTTGTTGTTGGTGGTGGTGGGAATGATGGGGCTACTGGTGAGGGTGGTGTTGAGATTGTTGTTAATGGTGTTGGTGATAGTATTTTTGTTTATAACGGTGCTACTGTTGTTGTTGTTGTTGAGAATGTTGTTGTTGTTGAGAGTGTTGTTGATGCTGGCGCTAGTCTTGCTCCTACTCATGACATTCTTCTTCGCTTGCGAGCTCTCCGTCGCCTGCCTGTAAGAGTGGCCCCTCACCAGTTTGCGATATGCATCTTTTTGTGGTTGTTGTTGTTGTTGTGGTTGTTGTTGTTCGATGGTGAGTGAAAGAGTGGAGAAGGAGAGGTTGGAGGACTTGCGGAGGCTGTCTTCTTGTAGTGCTTCCTTGTTGTTGTTGTTGTTGATGTTGTTGTTGTTGCGTTGGTAGTGGCTGCTACTGATTGTGGTGCTTCCCTTCATCATGCCTGAAGGAAGTGAAGGAGTGAAAAGTAAATTTTAAAAAATTAAATAAGAATAATACTTTTTTTTGCTATCTTATGGTAACTATCTTTGTGACCCACCCAAAAATCCACACTTCTCGCACCTCCCCACCCACTCACACTCCTCGCACCTCCCCATTCACCCACTCACACTCCTCGCACCTCCCCATCCACCCACTCACTCACCCACTCACTCACCCACCTCCCCACACACTCCCACATCCTCGCACCTCCCCATTCACCCATTCACCCACCCACCCACTCACCCACCCACCTACCCACCCACCCACTCCACCACCCACCTGACAACTTCAGTTCAGAGCCTCCGATCGATCGGGAATGTCTCTTCAACGAGCCATAACTGCCACTGATGCTGTTGTTGGTGCTACTGTTGTTGTTGGTGCCACTGTTGTTGTTGTTGGTGTTGTTGTTGCTCTCAACAATTTTGTTGAAGGTTCTGTTTTTGATGTTCTTGTTGTTGTAGTTGTCGTTGTTCTTGCTTACTGCTTGCTCCATCAGCCTGCTCTTCTTCAATGTCTCCTCCTGCTTCTGTCGTTCAATCATTTTGACCTTACTAATTAATTTATTCATTCATTCACTCATTAATTTATTCATTCATTCACTCATTAATTTATTCATTCATTCACTCATTCTTTCCTTTATTCCTTCACTCATTTTTTCATTCATTCATCGACTCATTCTCGAATTATACAGTAAGACATACTGGTTGTGGAAGAATTCTTTCCCTGAATGTAATGAATGACTTGTATGAGTTTGTATCGAACTTTAGTATGTGTGTATATTTTGTATAGGTTTGTATCAAACTGTTTACGTTTTAGATGTGTATTTTTTGTATAAGATTGTTTGAAAATTTAGATGTTGCATGTGTTCTATATGTTAAGCATGAGTTTGTATGTGATTTTAGAATTAATTTTTATATGATTGTAAACCAAGTTTGTATGTAGTGGTAGAGCAAGTTTGTATGTGGTGGTAGAGCAAGTTTGTATGTGGTGGTAGAGCAAGTTTTTATGTGGTGGTAGAGCAAGTTTTTATGTGGTGGTAGAGCAAGTTTGTATGTGGTGGTAGAGCAAGTTTTTATGTGGTGGTAGAGCAAGTTTTTATGTGGTGGTAGAGCAAGTTTTTATGTGGTGGTAGAGCAAGTTTGTATGTGGTGGTAGAGCAAGTTTTTATGTGGTGGTAGAGCAAGTTTTTATGTGGTGGTAGAGCAAGTTTGTATGTGGTGGTAGAGCAAGTTTGTATGTGGTGGTAGAGCAAGTTTGTATATAATTGTATGAGCAATGCAATGAACGAGGCAAACAAATACAAACCGAGTGTTGATGCTGAAGTGCTTGCTGGAGATGCTGCAGCGGTGAATGTCCATGCCAACTGTTGTGGTTGTTGTGGTTGTTGCTGTGGTTGTTGTGGTTGTTGCTGTGGTTGTTGTGGTTGCTGTGGTTGTTGCTGTGGTTGTTGTGGTAGTTGCTGTGGTAGTTGCTGTGGTTGTTGTGGTTGTTGCTGTGACTGTTGCAGTTAAATTTAAAAAAAGACCAACACAACAACAAAAAAACCTCCCAAACACCAACAAACACCACAACCCCTCAACAACAATCCCCCACCAACACAACCCACCAACACACCACCACAAGCGTTCATGCCTTCATGGCCACCTGTCTTATCGGTGTTGGTGGTGGCAGCGGCAGCCTCCTTCTCCAGCCTGAGCAGCATCTCCTCAAAAGTCTCCTCCGTAGCCATCGACACGAACTCCATCAGGGCAGAGTGCTCTGTCGGAGCCGTCGCTTGTGGCTGTGGTGGTCATGGTGATGTGTGGAGTGGTGTGGTGTGGGGTGGTGGGGATAGTGATGATGATAATGATGTTAATGGAAATAATGAGTATGATAATGATGATGATGATGATGAAGATGATGATGATGAAGATGATGATGATGATGATGGAAATGGCGATGATGATGATGATGATGATGATGGAAATGGCGATGATGATGATGATGATGATGATGGAAACGGCGATGATGATGATGATGATACCGTGTGAGGCGCTGAAGGAGCATCCTCATCAACACTCTGTTGACTTTCGTCTGCTTCTGTGGTGGTGATGATAATGATGAAGATGGTGATGATGGAGATGATAATGATGATGGAGATGATAATGATGATAGAGATGATAATGATGATGGAGATGATAATGAAGATGATAATGATGATGAAAAAGATGATAATGATGATGAAAGAGATGATAATAATGATGAAAGAGATGATAATGATGATGAAAGAGACGATAATGATGATGAAAGAGATGATAATGATGATGAAAGAGATGATAATGATGTTGGTTGAGGACTGGAGCATCTCCGCTAACTAACCAGTGTTGTCTGTTTTCGCCATCCCGGTCTCTTCTACTTGGTACAAGCTGCAATTATGTGTGTATGTGTGTGCGTGTGTGTGTGTGTGTGTGCGTGTGTAAATGTATACATAACTTGAAACTTGAAGAAAATAAAGCTGCACAAACACATACTCAAACTGGCTAGCTCCTAGAGTGTTGTTGGGTAGACAGTTTTCAGAGGTACTACTACTAGCATCATCCCCCTCCTCAGTTCCATCATCATCATCATCACCATCAGCATCATCCTCATTGCTGGACACCTCATAGATGTTGGAGAGGTCACGAGGACACTTGAGGGTGGGCGAACTGAACTCATCCTCCTCCTCCTCATCCTCCACTCTACCCTCCCCCTCTTCCTTGTCTTCCTCTCCACACTCTTCTTTTTCTTCTTTCTCTCCATCTCCTCCCCCTTCTCCTCCTTCTTCTAGATCTTCCACCACTCCGACAGAACTCTGCTATAGTGTGTTCTCATACTCGAGGCATACAAAAAAACACTTCAATTAAACACCCCAATTAATGGTTCACAATTATAAGACACTAAATAAACGGACCACAAACCTTATGGGTTCTTTTCTGAGGTGAGTATGACGAATTCAAATCTGCATGGGGAAGTAGACAAAACGGACTAGAGACCGACCGAAAAATATATTTTTATTTCGGCTGAAACCGAAATTAGGCCGAAATTAAAATCCCATTTTCGGCCAAAACCGAAATTAAGCCGAAATTGAATATCACTTTTCGGCCGAAACCGAAATTGTAATCAGATTTTCGGCCGAAACCAAAGCCGAAACCGAAATTTTTGCCATCTTTTATTAAAAATAAAAAAATAGTATTTAACGATGACAATGCCAGTTTAATAAGTAAATCCAAACAAGCGTATATTTTAAGCCAAAAAATAAAAGTTTTTCAACAACAAAAATTCCAAATAGGATTCAACGACATTCTCACAATTTATTTTTGAATTCATTAATCGAAGCCAAATCTTCTCGTTCTTTCGACTTATATATAGTGTTTTTCAAAGAATGGTTATCTAGAATTTTACATGCTTGTATATGTTATTCGAACAATTAGTCTTATGTCACCCATAAATCAATTAACCACGATATCTGATATCTAATAGAGATGAGAATCGAACCCAAACTTAATAATTCGAGTTCGATTGAGGATATACAGATACTTACTTTTGACAATAACATTTTTTTAAACAAATGTTGTAAAAAATAGAATTTGCTTAAAAAAGTTTTGTTAAATATCATCATTGAACGTATCCCACTTTACTTAAATTTCAAATACATGATTGTTGTTCCAGATGCTTTTATAGGTTATTCGAATAATTAGTCTGATGACACCCATAAATCAATCAACCACGATAACTAATAGATATCTAATAGAGAATCGAATCCGAACTTAATAGTTCGATTGAGAATACAGATATATCAGATAAACTACATAAATAAATAAAAATTTCGGTTTTTCGGTAAATATGAGATCCATTTCGGCCGAAACCGAAATTGAGCCGAAATTACAAAATTATTTTCGGCCGAAACCGAAAAGTTGCCGAAATTGTAAAATTAGATTCGGCCAAAACCGAAAAATAGCCGAAACTAAGAAAATTGGCAATTTCGGCGCCGAAACAGAAACCGAACCGAATTTCTAAAACGGACTAATAAGTAATGAAAGGGTTATAGCGAAAATGTCTCAACGTTGAGATAATTCATTCATTCAGCGAGACTCAGGCCACCATCTCCGCTCAGTACCGGTGAATGAGTTGTTGAAGAGCGAGGGAGGCAAGGGAAACTCCGGTAGCTGCTTCATCTTCTCGGCCCACTTTCCCTTCACACCGCCACTGTTCCAAGCGGTCGAGGCAGCAGCAGCAGTATCGGTTGCGTCAGTGGCAGCAGTGGTAGTGGAAGAAAAGGGTAGGACAGAAAGTGAGTGTTGGAGGGGTGAATCGTTCAGAAACTGGTTGGTGGTGTGTTGAGGTGTGTTGTTTAAGTATTTCACTGATAACCAACAGTACCAGCCACAACCACCACTACCATAACAACCAAAACAACCAAAACCACCTCACCGATTAACCCCCACTACAAACGCCCACAACCACCACAACAACAACACAAACAACCCTAAACCACAACAACTACACAAACAGCCCTAAACCACAACAACAACACAAACAACCCTAAACCACAACAAAAAGCACCACTAACACAAACCAGCAAAAACCCCCACGCAACCAAAAAAACAACAACCACATAAACCACCACCAACAACAAACACACAAAAACCTACACCAACAACAACAACAAAAACAAAAACCTACACCAACAACAACAACAACAACAAACCTTGTTTTTAGCCCAAGAGGGCAGTTGACCAGGCGAGAACTTGAAGACAAACGAATTCTCGTCTGCCAAGCCCTCCATGCGTGCATCCACCTCACTGTGCCCTGATGATGATGATGATGATAATGTGATGATGATGATGATGTGATGATGATAATGATGTGATGATGATGATGATGTGATGATGATGATGATGATGTGATGATGATCATGATGTGATGATGAACTAATGAAGATTATGATAAAGTGATGATTATGAAAATAATAATATAATGATGGTGATGATAATGATGATGGTGGTGATGATAATGATGATAAGGGTGCTGATGATGATGAAAAGACCTTTGTTCTCCGAGAAAAGATCATTGCGCACGCTGTGAGTGGCGCGTCTGGGGTGTTGTTCAATGTTGCAATAACTCAGTCTCCCTGCCACAACACCCCACAAAAACAACTTTTGAAAAATGGAGAAAAAAAACATAAAAATAACAAAAACCCCACAATGCCACAACAGCAGACCCAAAAGAACAGCCACTTGTGGGGACAAGGACAACAAGAACCCTACAAAAACAACAACTCTCACAACAACAACCCTCAAAAACAACAACACAAAAACAAAAAAAAAACAATAAACACCACAACAACACCTGTCGACTTGCATCATCTTCTTCTCCTCCTCTCTCTTGCGCATCGACTCAACCAGCTGAGTGTTCAGGCGCCAAACAAAGATGCACCTGGTAGTAGTAGTAGTAGTAGTAATAGTAATAGTAGTAGTAGTAGTAGTAGTAGTAGTAGTAG
>OX030966.1:5166392-5196392 GCA_943735955.1 Piscicola geometra | reverse complement strand
GGGGGTGGATTGTTTGTGTACAGGGAAGAGGCCCCCTGAAAAAGCATCTGGTGAGGAAATCATGGAATGGTTCACACTACACCACACAAAAATACAATTCAATTCGATTAAATACAAAATGTTATAATCTTCATTACAAATACCCTGGTATTCTTCTTGGCAGACTCTGTTAGCGATTTCTTCTTTTTGGATGAAAACTGAAGACGGTTTGGAACATCATTGTGACAACATAAACAACACCACTTGCACATAAACAACACTACAGTCACACAAACAACAGCAACATTCAGGACAACAACAAAAACAACACGAAAAGCTTCATAAACATTAACAACACCAACACCACCATCAACCAACAACAAACCAAAATTAAAAACAACAACACCAACAACATCACCAACAAAAACACCAACAACACTACCGCATACCCACAACCTCCACGCGGTGTGGTGGGGAGCGCTTGCGCCTCAAATGTGGGTACTTTCGGCCACCCTGCCAGGGCAGACTCTGCAAGACAGCCCAGGAGACAACAAACTCATCTCTGGACAGACTGCCCAGCCCTGGAACAAGGGCTGAGCAAGAACACAAGAGAACTGACTCAAGAGCCTGGCAGGGCAGCGCAGCTGGTCGAGACTATTCTCCCCAGACTGCTGAACAACACAACGAAATACAACAACAACAACAACAACAACAACAAAAACAACAACAACAACAACACCACCTTAACGAAAAGCCTCTTATCCAGCTTGGCGGGGTTGTAGGAGGCGAGGTAGGCAGCTATTAGCAGGAACTTGCAGTGTACAGGCAGTTCCAGTGCACAACGTAGACCGGGTGAGTCTATGTGTGTGTGTGTGTGTGTGTATATGTGTTTGTGTGTATGTGTGTGTGTGTGTGTGTGTTTGTGTGTGTGTGTATGTATGTGTGTGCGTGTGTGTGTGTGTGTTTGTGTGTGTGTGTGGAAGACTAACTGGTGACGAGGCATGTCTTCAACTGCCCTTCCACCCTCCTCCACAACTTCACATTGTCTGTCGCCTTTACTGTCAAGTTGCATGGGTTAAATTAAGAAGGTGATGATGATGTTGATGCATATGATGATGATAATGATGTTAATGTTGATGATGATAATGATGCCATACAATAAAATACAATACAAGGCAAACAACCTTCTCCTAGAGCGATAGGCTCAATGTATTTGGCGAGGTTTGCAGACGCCTGTACAATGGCGAAGTATAATTAAATGGAATAATAATGAAAAATAATAAATAAAATAATAATAACAATAATAAATAAATAATAATAATAACATTACCCCTTTTAATAATAATGATAATAATAATAATAATAAGAGTAATAACTATAACGATGATGCAAAAAGGTGCAGGCACCATGATGCGGAGTTCCGAGAGGTTCCTGCAGGCGAGCATTGAGACGTCGAGAAGGAGGCTGATGTAGTTGTGGTACGAGGAGGAGGGCAGGCACCCTGGTCGATCCAGCATCAGTATCTCCAGCAGGTCCTCTGAGTTTATGGTGTTGTTGCTGCTACTACTGCTGCTGCTGCTGCTGCCGGTACTACTACTGATACTACTACTACTACCTCCACTACTACTACTACTACTACTACTACTACTACTACCACCACCACCACCACCTCTGTTGTACTCTGGCATGTGGAGTAGGAGGGGCTCTTGCACACTGGTGCCTTCTCGGAACTTCTCCCAGGCGAGCTGACTCTCCAGCACCACTCCCACGTTGCAGCCCGTCTGTGTGTGTGTACACATTGCGTACACGTGTACATTGCACATTGTGTAGTACAAATTGTGTGTAGGAATGTGTGTTGTACACATGGTGTACACGTGTATATGTTTCTAAACCCTTGAGATCCGTATGGATTACTATGTGATCACTGGTTGTGATGATAATGATGATGATAATGATAAAAGTGATGACGACACTAAAGGTCATGATGATGATGAGACGCACCAGCTCCTGCAGTTTGAGTAGCAGTGGCAGCACACAAGCACCCATGTCTCGGAGCCGGTCTGCCTTCTCACACAGCTGCAGAGGTGCTTTGTGGTTCATCTTATGCAGCCCTTCTCTCATATACATTTTAAACATCATCATCATCATCACCACCACCATCATCATCATCATCACCATCACTACCATCATCATCACCATCGACTTTAAAATTTTTGAATACACATCAACATAAACTATCTATTAAATAGAATGCAAGTCAATGGTAATAGTCGTTGTTTTCGTAAAGCGAAAATACAATACAGTAAAATACAAAACAATACAACGACGAGTATCGTCTGCGTGGGGTAAACCCTTGCCTGGAGGAAAAGATGGATGCACTCACAATGTACGTGCTCTGGTTTGTTGGCAGGTGTTGTCTCAGTTGTTGTATGAAGGAGTTGCCGTTGCAGCAACTATGTTGAGTTGTTGTTGAGGTTGAATGGATGGATGAATGATTTGAATGGAAAATGGATTGATGGATAGATTGGTGGATGGGTGAAGAATGAATGATTGAGATGATAGATGGATTGATGAATAAATGAATGCATAATATGATGACTAATAGATCAAAGAATTGATGAACGAATGAATAAGGTGATGGATGAATGGATGGATGAGTCATGGCACCTATTGTTGTAGTTGGGGTCGACTTGCTGCAGGATTCCTTCATACAGCAGACGAGGTGTGTGCCACTCCACACAGTCCACACATACCAGTCTGTGCTGCAATCACATCCACTCTTCACATACATACACGCACATAATGCATGTGCATTCACATATACATATTAGGAAAAATGCACACACACACACACACACAAACACACACACCCCAGAACGCCTGACTGCAGTCTTTATTGCCAGTGTCTTCCCTGTAGAAGGCAGTCCATACACAAACAAACCAGGAATTGTTTGGTCATTGCTCTGAATGGGTTATTATTATGATATTATTTTATTTTCATTATTGACTATAAAAACCGCTAATTAGATTCTAGAAGTTAAACCAGATTCACTCACGTCTCCCAGATAGCAAGCCAGCAAATCAAGTTGCTGACTCCTTCGCACGATTGTTTCACGCGATGTTTCCATGTTGAGAGCTACCGTTGGAGAACTTTCTTACTTCAAGGCATTAATTAAGACATAATTAATTATTAAGTAGTTTGTAAGTTAAAGAGCTGTAGAAACGCGCTTTAAAGATTACCAATCAAAAAGTGAATTAAAGTTTAAAATGTAAAATCTATTTTTGAATGAAACTCGATTTTTCATTATTAAAAAAAAGTAATGAATAGTTAATTCAATCAATTTTTTTTATTATAAAATAAATTTGATTAAGATTTGTAAAAGTGGATGGGCTTAAAGGCGGGTTCTCCAAACTTTAATCAGCAGTGATGGCAGACGTATTTGCTCCCAGGTCCTTCTACACTAAATCAACGCCAAAAGCAGATTATACAAAAGATAAAGTAATAGTCAACAATTTTGTTAAACTTTCTGAAATTTCTAAATCTATTACCACAACAAGAAAACCCAATGGCAAAGAAGATCTCACCAAAAAATATCTAAAAGTACAAAATAATAATAGTAGAAAAAAGAATTATAAGAAGAATCAAATTAAAAAAGTTTTGAAGAAAATTGAAGAAATTACGTCTGAGAAAAATAAAAATCTATCAAGAGAAGAAAGAAAAGAAAATAATTTGGTTGGAATAAAAAGGTTTTTCAAGCACAGAAACGCATCAGACGAAAAGAAATTCACAAAAGATCTTTTTCAGCCAAAGAAAGATGGAACCACAGATAAAAGTAGAAGAGTATCTTTTGACCTGTCAATATATAAGTTGATGTCAAGCTTTCTGAAAGAACAGGAAAAAGATTACAAAGAAGAGGAAGATGATGATGATGATAGTAATAGTGAAGTTTCGAGTGATGAAGGAGAGGTAAAGATGGAAGAAGAGGAGATGTTTGAGGATGATAATGATGATGATGGCATTCAATTCAGTGTGATCAGCGATGATGATGATGATGAAGCTGGTGATGAAGATGACATTTTGCAACAGTTGAAGAACAAGTTATATGATGACGACGACGATGATGATGATGATAGTGTAAGAGAAGAAATTCAGAAATTAGTTGAACCCCTGACTCCTGCACCCACTCCTCCCTCTTACGCAAAATGCATTAACAAACCATCGGACCCCCTCACTCCTGTCACTTCCTTCCTGACACCCCCCTCCAACAAGAAACTCTCCAGCCCCCCATGCAACCCTCCACTCACTTCACCAAAGCCCAAACTCCATCAAATGACCCTGGTCTGGTGTTTTTTGTAATTGCATCATCATCTTCATTATCATAATCATCATTATCATAATCATCACCATCATCATTATCATCACCATTATCATAATTATCAACAATTTGTATGGAATTTTTAATAGTTGCCATTCTTCTATGACTTTCCAATCCATCATTATTTTCCCATTACTTATATACTGGTCTCATTATTTTCCTAATTTATTATTTATATTCTCATTATTATTGTTATTATTATTTTAAGAAATTCAATAATAATAATTATTATTATTACTTTCCCACACACACAAACACACACATACACACACACGTGCATATGCACACAGGACTTTGGACAGCGACTGAGGGAGCCAGTGACGTGCAGCAAGTGTGCACTGATGTACAACCCGCACGAGGCGGCAGACAACGCCTTCCACTCCACCTACCACCACAAGCACCTCCAGTCCTTCGCATACACGGTTAGTCGCCATTGTTGTTGTCACTTGCGGTCTCCTCCATCATTATTATTGTTGTTTTTGTCGTTATTATTATCATCAAAGTTGTTTGTTTTTAGAAAAAAAATCATCATTACAGTTTTCATTATCTTCACCATCACCACTATCATCATCACACATCACACACACAAAAAGACCCACCCACCCACCAACTACACATACACACACACACACACACTGACACACACACACACAAAAAGACCCACCCAACCACACGCACACAGGCGAGGCAGAAGGACCAAGTGGTGGGCACACACAGTGATGGAGGACAGATTCTTCTTCTGTCCAGTGAAGCCATCCACTCCAGCAAGGTGTGACCTACATAATTATGACCCACATATTTATGTGCTTCAAAACATGCACGTGCGTTAATTGCTTAAGGATGTGACAACTACAAAAGCACCACCATCATAGATCAAAGGTGTCCTGGAGAAGGTTGATAAGGAGACTGGCTTTGTGCAGATAGACGTCTGTCCAGTCAGCATGGTGTGTGTGTGTGTGTGTGTGTGTGTGTGTGTGTGTGTGTGTGTGTGTGTGTGTGTGTGTGTGTGTGTGTGTGTGTGTGTGTGTGTGTGTGTGTGTGTGTGTGTGTGTGTTTTGTGTGTGTATGTATGTATGTTTGTATTGAGGACCCATAACACAACCATCTTTAAAATCACGTACAGAAACTTTTTTTGTACGTGAAGGAGAAGAAAATCATTGGCCTGTGTCTGGTGGAGGCCATTAAGAAGGCATGTCTTTTGACATTTATCTTTAAATCATCATCATCATTATTATCATCGCATCATCATCATCATTATTATCATCGCATCATCATCATCATCATCATTATCATCGCATCATCATCATCATCATCATTATCATCGCATCATCATCATCATCAGGCCTTCAGAATGGGAGGAGGCAGTGACGTCAGAGAGGAGGAGGAGGAGGAGGCTAAGGTGGGAGTGAGGAGGATATGGGTGGAGGAGAGAGAGAGGAGGAAGGGAGTGGCTGTAAGAATGCTTAATACTGTCAGGTCAGTCAATTTTTTTTCTTTTCTATCTCAACACTTTTCGGCTATCACTATCTATCCACCCTTGCCACTCTCCACTACTAACTTTTTAATGCTTTATTTCTATTATAACTTCTACCACTACCTTCATTACCACCTCTCTTCACCACTACTTTCACCATCATCCCTCAACCACCACTCTCACCACCCTCAACCCCCCCCCCTCACCATCCTTCAACCACCACCCTCACCATCCTTCAACCACCACCCTCACCATCCTTCAACCACCACTCTCAACCCCCCCCTCACCATCCTTCAACCACCACCCTCACCATCCTCAACCCCCCCCCCCTCACTACCCTCAACCCTCCCCTCACCACCCTCAACCTCCCCCTCACCATCCTTCAACCACCACTCTCAACCCTCCCCTCACCACCCTCAACCCCCCCCCCCTCACCATCCTTCAACCACCACCCTCACCACCCTCAACCCCCCCCCCCCCTCACCATCCTTCAACCCCCCCTCACCACCCTCAACCCCCCCCCCTCACCATCCTTCAACCACCACCCTCACCACCCTCAACCCCCCTCTCACCACCCTCACCATCTTTCAACCACCACCTTCACGACCCTCAACCCTCCCTCACCACCCTCAACCCCCCCCCCCCCTCACCACCCTCAACCCCCCCACAGAGGCTTCTTCTTCTTGGGAGTGCCCCTCCAAGCATGCGACTTCGCCTTCTCCCACCCCACCCCCGACGGCATCTCCCTCGCCACCCACTTCAGCAACACTCCACACTTTCTCGTCTATTATCCACTTTAATTCACTTTTATACATTTAATTTTATACATTGTCTTTTATTACCATCAAAAAATCTTATACCGTCAGAATTTGCTAAAATTATTCAGCTAATTAATTTTTCACTTGAATGCACACATGTTGCCTTTTCCATTGTATTGTATAAAATATTGTATGAGTAACAACCGCCACGGACAATATTCTTACTTAGCATCTCTTTTATTGAATAGTATACTTTGAGTATATTGTAATACTTGAAAGTTTCATCTCTAGGTCCTCATCTGCATGATCGTGTTCGCTCAGATTCTTTTTAAATGAGGAGAGTTCTACGCCTAAAGCATCAAGCCTTCTCAGCTGCCATCGTTTATGATTAATTTTATTTAATCTTTCTTACCGACTTGTGTTTCATATTAATCAAATCAATAAATCCAAATTATTCTTTTAATTTTTTTTATAGTAATCAAAAGCGCTTTTTAAATACATTTGTTAAATAAACCAGTTTAAACCCCCTTTAGAATATAAATATGTATAAATTGATATACAAATGAAATAACTGAATAAATAGATAATTTATAGAAAGTCAATGATGATATGTCCCTCTTTATTTGGCGCTCTTTTTGGCGAGGGGGCTCCTGGTGATGATCATTCCTCGGTCGTACAACAATTGAGCCAGATCAATCTGTCCAAGTTAATTAAATACTCATTTATTAATTAATAAGATGTATCAGTTAATTAAATACTCATTTTTCAATTAATAAGATGTATCAGTTTATTAAATCTTCATTTATTATTTAATAAGATTAATTATTTTAATGGTAAAATAAGTACTCTAACCATAGGTGGCCATTAACTTTAATCCAATCAGATCAACAGAGCGCAATATATATAGCTATATATATATATATATAGCTATACTTGATTGATCACACTAGCAAGAACATATTGAGCTATTAATGAGACCACCTTGGCCTGGTGGTCAGGCATGGGCAGGTCGTTGACCCTGCTGAATGCTGGGTACCTGCGTATCAGCGCCTCTACAGCCTCTGCCTCCTGAGAACACAAATAAAAATATAATAACTGAAATAAAAAATAAAAATATAATAACTAAAATAAAATATAAAAACTAAAATAAAAAAAATAAAAATATAATAACTAAAATAAAAATAATAAAAATATAATAACTAAAATAAAAAAATACAAATATAATAACTAAAATAATAAAAATAAAAATATAATAGCTAAAATTTAAAAAATAAAAATATAATAACTAAAATTAAAAAAATAAAAATATAATAACTAAAATTTAAAAAAAAATATATAATAACTAAAATTTAAAAGATAAAAATATAATAACTAGATTCTAAAAAATAAAAATATAAAAACTAAAATTTAAAAAATAACAATATTGTAAAAACAAGAAAAGTAGTAACAATAATAGTGGAGAATAAGGTATATATCTCAATAAATGATTCAATCATGCGTATATTTAAAGGGACGTCAACCCGATTCTTTAAAATACAACATAAACATAATAAAAATAACAACAACAATAGTAATAATAAAAACAAAAAGGCATATTTAAAGGGAGGTCAAGCCGTCAAATTTTAAATGAAGCACCCACCTCGGGAGAGACCTGCACAGGGGCGGAGGTGGTTCGCTGGTCAGAAGAGTTGTCGATGTTGTGGTGGATAAAGACCTGATCCTCTGTAACCAGCCTGTGTCCATCATTACACTCATATATATATATTATATTATACAATATATTTTATATTGATTACACTCCATTAGAGCTGTACCGAATACTCCTTAAGCCGACGATTCTCCCTCGATACCAGTATTAGTTAAATATGTTGTAGTTATTTTAGCTGAAAATATAATTAACGCGGTATTCTGATCCAAGACCAATTAACAGGCATTCAAGTTATCCAGACAGTCAACAACCACAACCTGATGCAGCCCCTGCGGACGACCTTGACCTCAGAGTCGAGGGTCAGTTCAGTGCATTCCAGCTTCCCTCCCACCTGCCACGACCTCCCTCCTCCCTCAATGCTGCACTCCTTTTCGACTTTGGAGAAAGCGAAAGTTTTTATTAATATTATTTAAATGAAAATAATATATTTTACTAATTATTAATAATGATAGTAGTAGTCGGAAAAATAGCCCTTTCGACCTTTTATCTGCATTCGCTCGATGATGATGATGGTGATGATGACGATGATGATGATGATGATGAGTATTACTACTACTACTAATAATAATAATAATAATCTAGTAGCGATTACTGGCTCTTGTATCAAATAAAGTACTCACACGCCGAGAGACAGGGAGGCAGTGATGCTGAGAGGAACTTCTTAGCCATCTGGTCGACCGAGGAGTCAATCGGAGCGTGCTGCAGGAGTTTGGAGAGGAGGAGCGAGAGACGAGAGGTGAAGTCTTTGCGCTGTTGGTTGTCCTGTGTTATTTTGTGGGAGAAAAGATGGTGTTTTAATTTGTGGGGGTTTTTTTATTGACCTCCGAATTGTCTAGATGCCCTTTCTTTACCAAGTGAGAATTGATTTTTTTCCAAGATTAGTTCTGGATAAAAAAGTTTCATAAATGATGTTTACAGACTAGTTAGCGCCTATTTTAGTGAATTTGACAACATTTCAAAACAAAGTCTAACCCCTCCAACTCGTTAATTTTCACGCTTCAAAAATAATTCTTCATGCACCAACCTCTTCCGAGTGGACCACTCCCATGTATTGCAGGTAGTCTGTCGGCAAGCCCTGCCTCAACTCTACACACTCCTGCGTCGCCTGCTCCAACGCTCTCGGAATTAACTGGAGTGGGGAATTGATCAATTAAGTTTCATGATCAATAATAATTGAATGAGCTTTGTAAAAATAATTTTATTTTGTAATTAAATAGAATATTAATTGAAAGATTATATTAATAATTTATTGATCTTTATAATCATGAATATATTTTGTAATTTAATTTAATAAGATAATTGAGAGAGTACACCAACAATGGCCAGTAAGTCAGCCCACGTGTTCTTGCGCGCCACCTGGATCGTCATATGGAGCGAAGAACCCTCTTTCTGTGTCCTCTCCTGTGTGTTTTTTGTTGTTTTTGTGTATGTATGTATGTGTGTTTTTTTGTTTTTATATCCATGTATATGTTTTTTGTCTGTTTATAAATTGATGTTTTGTTGTTTGTCTTTGCGTTAGGGTGTTTTCTCATTTCCCATGTTAAGTTTTTCAATTGTATTTTTTTCGATCAACCCATGTATGCTCTCTTTTATATTTGTCATAATTTTTTTATAAAGCTTTTTTTAACAGGCACCACCCAATTTTCTCAAAACACTTTTGTATGCATTTAAAAATTGTATTTTTTTTATGCATTTACGCATGCCTATTGTTTTTGCATGCGTAAACACGTGATGTATGCATGTTGTATACGTCTGCTAGTATCCCACCTGATGGATAAACCCCATGGGAAAGTACAGCATGTCACCCCTATGCAGCACCATCTCCAACACTGGCGCCCCCAGCTCGCTACTAGCTATGTCTTCTGATGTTTGGAAATATTGAATATTAAACCATAAATTTTATCCAAAAAAATATTTTGAATAATGTTTCAAAATATTAACTATTAAATTCAAGTTTTAAGCAAACCGATTTTAACCGAAAAAAATTAAAATTACACTTATTAAATATTCACAAACGATGCTAACCCCTGGAGTATCTGGGAAGGCGTCCTTCTTGAGAAGTTGGCTCATAGATCTGTGTGCGTATGTGTATTTGTCCGTCTAAATGTATGTGTATTTGTGCATCTAAATTTATGTGTATTTGTGCGTCTAAATGTATGTGTATTTGTGCGTCTAAATGTATGTGTATTTGTACGTCTAAATGTATGTGTATTTGTGGGTTTAAATGTATGTGTATTTGTGCGTCTAAATGTATGTGTATTTGTGCGTCTAAATGTATGTGTATTTGTGCGTCTAAATGTATGTGTATTTGTGCGTCTAAATGTATGTGTATTTGTGCGTCTAAATGTATGTGTATTTGTGCGTCTAAATGTATGTGTATTTGTGCGTCTAAATGTATGTGTATTGGTCCGTCTAAATGTATTTGTGAAGGGTACAAATGGCTGCGCATGTACAACTCTATGTAGTTCCAATTAGAGTTATAGTCTTATTGGCGCTATTTTAAAAAGCTCCATCACCTTGCACTCCTGACTGCCTTCCAACTGCACAACGAAAGACTCCGCGTCTTCAACAAGAGGTGCACATGCCTGAGACTCACGAGGTGTGAGTTGGCTGTGTGTGTGTTTATTTGCGTCACACACATACACACACAAACACAAACAACACACACACACACAAACACACGCACACGCACACACACACACACACACACAAACACACACACACACACTAACACACACACACAAACACACACATACACGCTGGCTTCAGCGGCGGAAGCGAAGAACTCTTGGAGGAGGGCAAGAGTGGCGTGCACCCGGTGACTGTGAGCCTGCGGTCTCGAGAGGCGTACTGAACACCCTTGCTGGCACAGAAGAAGTCAGGTCAGATGCAGTATGCGAATTGAAAGGAATTATAAAACTAAAAATGGCCTGAGAAATGTAAAAACACGAAATTACTTCAAAGACACCAAGCACCACACAGAAACCACTCAATACAATGCAGTACAGTGGAGTACTTAATGAGGTCACTGACCTGGAAGCACCCATTGATACTCAGTGGGGTAATTAATGAGGTCACTGACCTGGAAGCACCCATTGATACTCAGTGGTGTACTTAATGAGGTCACTGACCTGGAAGAAGTTCCAGACGAGGGGTGCTCTGGCAGGCCCCTCAGGGTTGTGCCTCTGCGTGACGTCATCGCTGTACGTCTGCACGTCTACGTCACGTGTGAAGAAGAGCTTCTCCTGATGATGATGCCATTTTATTCATTTGAAAATATTTTGTATTAGAAATTGAATTTATTTTAAATGTTTGTATAGAATTGTGTTCAAAGTAATTTTTGTGTTTGTTTGAGTGATGTTGTATACTACTGTGAGCAGTTGCATGTTGTTGTATTCGGTTGTGTGATGACGTATACTATTTGATGTTGCTCTATTTTGTTGTTGTATTTTTTTAATTCTATTGTATAATGTTGTATACTATTGTGATCAGTTGTATTTTGTTGTTGTATTATGTTATATTCTTTTGTATAATGTTGTATACTATTGTGATCAGTTGTATTTTGTTGTTGTATTATGTTATATTCTTTTGTATAATGTTGTATACTATTGTGATCAGTTGTATATTGTTGTATACTATTGTGATCAGTTGTATATTGTTGTATACTATTGTGATCAGCTGTATATTGTTGTATTCGGTTGTGTGTTGTTGAATGGCACCTCTCGCAGGATGCGGTCGAAGTCTGAAGTGCTGAAGAGACCATCGTAGTAGTTTGGCTTGTGTCTGCGCACCAAAAGAGGCTTTTTCTCCCAGATGTCGCTGTACGTGTGTATGTGTGTGTGTGTGTGTGTGTATGTGTGTGTGTGTGTGTGTGCGTTGTTTGTGTGTTTATATATTCACATCAATGCCTATACTTGAAGAACTTGGATGAAGTGACTGGTTTGATGAGGAAGTCGAAGAGTTTAGATGCCTCCTCGAGACTGTCGTGCAAGCTGTCCTGGCCAGTGTGCCTTGTCCATGCACTGTATGTGTAGGAAAGGATGTGTGAACACGCACACACACTCGCACAAACACAAACACTCACACACACACACACACCCGCACACACACACACAAACACAACAAACCTCTCACAAGACGCTTCCGAATCGGTAGTAGAACTAACCGGAGTTCTCAAGGCTTTTCCAGCTCTAGTTCTACTAGGAGTTCCATGAGGCACTGGTATCTGAAAGAATTTCCGTTGAATTAAGTAATTTCACCGAAAACGACAGGCTATTGAGCGCTAAAACTCGATGAACGAACAGGAGGGAGTTGAGAGCGATCAGCGAGCTTCTCCCGCTTGCCTCCCCTCTCTTCCCGCTCAAACAACTTTCGCTTGCCGAGTACTGCACGGATGCTGTCGTTGAAGAGAGATGCCCTGCTGCTGATGCTGCTGCTGATGCTGCTGCCGATGCTGCTGTTGCTGGTGTCTGTGGGAGGAAAGGCAGGGTAATAGTTGTTTTTATTAGTTGAGACCACGTCAATCGCTTCTCATTTTATTTCGTCACTCACCACCGCGTTCTACTTTCTTCAGAAATGCCTTTTTTTCCACCTTCAGTCTTTTCTAAAAATGTAACAATTCATTAAATCAGAACATTAAACTTTCGAAACTACTTCAAAATCATCTCCAGCCTATCAACCAATCAATCAACCGTTCAATATATTTATACATCTAGCCTACTACACACTCGATCTACCCTCAGTTTTCTGAAACTCTCATCGGCACTAGAGACAGACTGGTCATTCAGAGAAGGAGACTTTTCAGAACGAGTATCCTTCGGGGGTGGCTTACCGCTCTGGCCATGTGGTTGTTTGAAGTTTTAAGTGACTGATTAAAGACTTTTAAATGTTTAGAGTTTTTTTAAGTAAGCTATCCCCTTACTTTGGTTTTTGAGACACCTTTTGGCTTGATTTTAGTAATTGAGGTGGCTTTAGGCATCGCGATTTGCTTAATTCACTTTGAATTCGGTGCTTTTGTAAACAGTACTCACCTGTAGACATTCAAATCACGCGGTTCAAATTCAAATGCGATATTTTTGGATTTTTGAAAAGTTTGAAAAAGCTTTAAAAATTTTATTTCAAAGACAGGAAAATTTGTATTGTTAATTGCACCACCCATGTTGTATTGATGGTTGGATGACAGAATAATCAATTTGAAGAAAAGTCATGGATAAGGCAAGCTCTATACAATACAATACAACGACTAAGTGGCGTAAACCCGTACGAGCTTCAAGACCTATAAATAATGACTAGCAGTCAACGTGACCAGTATACCCGTTTTTCTTAATAATATTTCAACAATTTGAAATACAAGTTTTCCAAATGTTATTTATTATTGATTTATTTCATCTAAAAACCGAGAATTTTTTTTTGGTCTAATTGTAACATTTATTTGAGCACACAATACAAATAAAGGATTAGAACAAGATGGGATTATTATGATGATTATTAAAATATTTTTTTCTGCCATTTTGAAAACTAAAAATAATTCAAACGTGTTTTTTATCAAATATTTTAAAGATACTTATAAATGATAAGTTATATTCTTATCACTAGGCTTGAAAATAGCTGAATTAACTTTATTTGCCTTATTGTCTCAATATTTATTCTTTTTTTGTTTGCTTCGAAGAAAAAATAAGAATAATAATTCTTTTAATACAAGACTTGTATGAGAGCCACATCTAGAACATTTCATACTTGTTCTATTTTATCTTTTTTTTTTCACTGAATCAATCATTTATTAATGATTTATTATTAATATAATTATATAAATTAAACTAATTTTTTAAATCATCTTTTTAAATTAAAACTAAAAAACAATTTAAATGCCAAGCATAAATTAGGAGTTAAATAAAAATGGGACTTCTAATCACCAGCACTGGTGAAAATCATGTTTGCATTTTGTAACTTTAACATTTCGAGGCTGTGTAATTCTCATTCTGCGAATAATGTAACCTAGCACGAACATGGCGTATTGACACAAAAGCATTTAAACTGCTTGCCCAGCCCACAAACGTCTGCGCTACAGCCAACCGGTTATGAAAGCGATCGATAAATTATTATTCCTTTGCTTCCACGGTCGCTCATCATATATTCCAAGCTGCTTTATTTCTGCAACCGGCTTCCTTAATAATAATGCTTTAGCGACATTACCACCTCATTCCAGATTCCAGATTCTTAATAAATATTTGAAATTCGATGTAATCTTACGGAAATGTATTTTCGTTATTTTAAATAAAGTTCACTTTGGGATATTTTCGACAAAATATTCACAAAATGAGTCGTTTGAAGCCCTGACGAAATGCCTTCGTACATCATGTCGTGCAAACGATACAGCATAGAGCAGAGTGAGTTGATCCGCAGATTGAGGAACAGTGGAATGAGCAGAGAGCAGCTGCTCGCGGCGTATGACTCCCTCGAGATGGTGGATCAGTGCTTGTCTGCAAGGGTGAGTGCTCCTCTTAATGCTCTTTGACAGTGTTGTTCATTCTTGCATTGTAGACTATGATGTCTGTGATGATTGAATGTTTCAAGGCTTTGTGAGATTTTTATGTTGAGATGTTTTAAGAAACTAAATACTTCAAACTGATTTAGATTCTTGGCACATTTAATTTTTTTATTGACTTGATTTTTAGCTAAAAAATTAATATTTGACTTTAAAAGTAGAAACATCTAAAAAATGTTAAATTACCAATTTTGCACTCTTCAACATCATAGCAAGAGGGCAGTGTAGAGTTTTTCAAGACACCCACCAACCCGACCATCAAAGTTCCATTATGTCCTGCCAACCTGTCCCCCCTCAACCCACCCTCACCAGCCCTCTCTTCCAGCATCACTTCCACCTCGAGCCACACCACCCTCATCAACATCAACACTCTTTTGAACAACATCAAAGCAACCTCCATCCCCTCTTCTCTCATCTCCCAAATCATTACACCCCCACCCTCTACCCACCCTCCTTCTGTCTCACTATCTCCCCTTCTTTCCATTGTACCTCTCCCAATCAATCAGTCAACCACTACTACCACCACCACAACCACACTACAACACCCACAACAACACCTAATCAGTCTCATCAACTCTCTTCAACAGAAACAACAACAACAATTACAGCAACTACAACAACAGTACCATCAACAACCTCTACAACACTCACCACAATTGATTCAACAACAACTGCAACAACTTTCACAACAACAATCACCACAACTACAACAACTTTCACAACAACAATCACCACAACTACAACAACCACAACATCAATCACCACAACAACCACCACAACAACTACAACCACAACAACAAACACCACAACCCATTATAAACCTCCTACAACAACTCGGGTTGCTGTCTTCAAGCAGCATCAACCACTCGACCATGGCCACCACCAGCAGCCCAAGCACAGTTTCCAAGACAACCACTCCATTCCGCACCTCCATCTCCATACAAGCACTCACACATTCCCTCCTCCAAAGAAAACCACAACTACTCATCTCATCCCTCCTCCAAAACCAACAACAACAACAACAACAACTTCAACAAAAGCTTCAGATTATTCAGCAACCTCAACAACCAATGCAACAACAACAACTACTGCAGCAGCAACCACAACAACTACAACAACAAACACCACAACAACAACAACAACAACAACCACAACAATCTTCAACACTTGTCACTTCACCTCAGCTGTCGCAGCTTCACAGCAGCCAAGCCCAGCTGCTTTCCTCACCACTCACTCTGCCTCCTGCACTTCAACAACTATTGCAACAACAACAGCAACAGCAAAAACAACAGGAACAACAACAGCAACAGGAAAATCAACAACAGCAACATCAACAAGAACAGCAACAACAACAAAAGCATCAGCAACAGGATCAACAACAAGGTCTATTTCAACAATTGCAACAATTCCTCAGTATCCAACAAATGCAACATCAATCAAACCCTTCCAAACTGCTCTTTTCGTCAATTTCAACAACAAAAACAAAAACATCAACAACCTCAATCAACATTTCATCTCCTACCAACATCACCACTCCAGTTATTAACTTTTCAACAACAAAAACTGATACAACATCATCATCAACAACAACAACAACAAAGGCACCTTCTCATCTTTTGTCCATGCAACTGAAACAAGAACCCAAACTTCTAACGAACCCTCCACAACAACCTCAACAACAACCTCAACAACAATCTCAGCAACAACTGCTACAACCCAAACTAGAACAATTTACTACCTCGCCAACCACACCCACTTCTACCACTGTTTCTACCACACCCACTACCACAACCACTACCACACCCACCAAGATACCAAGCATAACAAGTGACTTCAAGAACATGCCAATCCACAAACAGATCCAACAACTTCTTCTCAAACAACAACTCCTCACAACTAAACCAACAACAACAACGACAACAACACCAGCATCAACACTACCATCAACACCACCACCAACAGCCATCTCAACAAACACCCAACCCACCACAAAACATGAAACATCCACAGCAACATCAACCACAACAACTACCACAACATCCACAATGACAACAACAGCCACAACAACAACAACAACCACCACAAAAACGTCATCGCAAGAGCAACTAATCCAACAAATCCTTAAACAAATCCAATCCAGCATGCTCCCTCCATGCAAAACCTCCCTCCCCTCCTCCAACAAGAGAATTCCATTCCACCAGAAGAATGGTCTCATCAAAGATGATCTAGATGAGAATGATGAATTTCTCAGGTATCATCATCATCATCATCATCATCATCATCATCATTAACATCATCACCACCACCACCATCATCATCATCATCATCATCATTAACATCATCACCACCACCACCATCATCATCATCATGATGATCATCATCATCACCATCATCATCATCATGATCATCATCATGATCATGATCATCATCATCATCATCATGAGCATCATCATCATCATCATCACCATCATCATCATCACCTGGCAGAAAAGGGGAGCAGGAGAGCTATGAGATCATAAAGGAGTTCACAATGGTGAACAACATCAAGCAGCACCAGATCGCTACCCTCACTGGTGATGATGATGATGATGATGATGATGATGGTGATGATGATGATGATGATAATGAGGGTGATGATGATGGTGATGATGCTGGAAGATAATTCACTTAAACATATTCAACTCTCACACCGTCATCACCACCAGTACTACTACTACTACCACAACACCCACTACTACCATCACTACCACCGCCACCACCACCATTTACCCCAACCACTACAGCCACCACCCCCACACGAACCCACCACATCTTCCACCACAACCACATCTACCACCGCAACCACCATAACAACATCTACCACCGCAACCACCACAACCACCTAGGCATCAGTCAGGCGTACATCTCTCGCTACTTGAAGGGCGAATTCATGGGCATGTCCGAAAAGTGCCGTCGAACCATCAAGAAATGGTACCTCACCTACCGACACGACCCCACCTCCATTGGTGCGTTTTTGGGGGGGGGGCTTGTTGGTAAGAAGGGGTGGGGTTTGGAAAGGGGGAGGGGGCCTGCAAGAATGTGTGGGGGGGGGGAGGGGGGGGGAGGGGAGCGGGTAGAACGGGATGTTCGCATTGGGGGGTGGGAGCATGAGTAGATGGTTCAATATGAGTCCATTTGAAGAGTCAAACTACGGACACTGCTTATTACTGTTTTCAATATTTCAATACTTTTTTAAAATGATAATAAACAGCTATTAACTTTTCTTTAATTTCTTTCTTCACTATCTTTTCCTTCATTATTTGCCCATTTGTTTTCTTTCATTTCATTATAAATAGACATTTTTCCACGCAGAAGAGGGCATCATCAGATCGCTGAACATCGACCACCCTCCCATCTCCACTCCCCCTTCCCTCCACTCGCATTCCAACTTCAACAACGCAAGCCACCACCACCACCCTAACAACAACAACAACAACAACAACAACGACACCATTATCAACACCCCCTCCAACAACAACAACAACAACAACAGCAACAACAACAACAATGGCGGGTTTTCCTTCCCACGGCGGGAACGATTCGTCTTCCGGCCGAACCACCTGGAGATGCTGGAACAGGCCTTCCTCGAGGAGAACTATCCGTCACTCCGTAGGAGGGAGGAGGTTGCCAGAACGTGCAACTACGTCACGGAAAAACTCAGTTAGGCCCCGCCCTCTTTTCCCTCTCTTCCTCTTTCTCTTCTTTTTCTATTCCTCTTTTTTCTTCTTTAGTGTAATGACTGTCGTTATTTAGGGGTGTCAATCCGAGATTTTAACTTTCGTTTAGTGATAGATGTTTTATAATAATTTTATTAATAATAATAAGAAAAATAATACCTATTATTATTATTATTATTATTACTACTATTTTTGTAATAATCATCATCATTGCTTTTAGTAATTCTGCACCACGACCACCCTCACAGCGGGCAGGCCCCTCTCAGACAAGGAGAGGGTGGGCGTGCACACGATCTCCAACTGGTTCGCCAACAAGAGGAAGGACCTTAAGAGACTTTACAAGGAAGGTTTGTGTGCGTGTTTATGTGTGTTAGTTTGTGTGTGTGTGTGTGTGTGTTTGAGTTTTTGTGTATGTTTGCTCCCATTTATTCATCTATCCATCCATCCTTCCATCTATCCATCCATCCATCCATCCATCCATCCATCCATCCATCCATCCATCCATCCATCCATCCATCCATCCATACCATCAGCAACAACATCATTAAAATACAACCACAAAAGCGTCCCAATGAAATAAACGCCCACAGAAGGGGGAGACAGCTTGAGTTTCCTGAACCGTTCCAGAGGGCGACCCCCCATGACCCCCTCCGACTTCAACCCCCTCCATCCTAACCCCTCCTCAACCACCCTGCCCCACCACCACCACCACAATCATCATCACCACCATGACGACGACCACGAAGCACCAGCTTCAGCGTACGCTAGTGCACTCAGAAACAAGGCAGATGTGATGAGTATAGACCACAAGTTGAGCGCTACACAATTGGGCGAGAGCAAGACAGGCAGGGGCAGGGAAGAGGACACTCAAGTGGTCATCCACAGGGGCACTGAACGACTGCTGCTTGGTCACCGGGAAACCGCCTTGCTGCACCGCTCGGTTGAGACTGCCGCCGTCAACCAAGCCATCCTGTCGCTCGCCGGTCATCTGCCCATCACCACTGCATGTCGCCTCCATCAAGCCGCCACCACCGCCAAGTCGCCTATCACTCCCGATCGCAAGGCATCTTCCAAGGACCTGCCTCCATCGAAAATGCCTCTGAATCCACCGTCAACGTCATCATCATCATTATCGTCGTCATCATCATCATCGTCGTCAACATCATCGTCATCATCAGCATTGAAATCATCATCATCATCATCATTAAAATCATCATCATTATCACAAGCGATAGCACAAAGCGGCATAGACACTATAATAGAGAGATTGAAGAGAAGAATGAGTGAGGGTGGGAGAGCAGCTGGAGGGGGTGGAGGAGGGGGTGGACGAGTTACTGGAAAAAGGGGTGGGTGTGTGCTGAATGGGGGTGGTGGTGGCGTGGTGGCGAAGAAGAGGAAGAGGCAAGATGGGAGTGGTGATGGTGGTAATAGTCGTGGTGGTGGTGATAATAGTTGTGATGGTGATGGTGATGATGATAATAGTCGTGGTGGTGGAGGTGATAGTTGTGATGGTGGTATTTTTAGCACAAGCAATGCTGCCAGCAATGATGATGATGACATGGTTGGGAAGGCAGTAGGTGATGATTATAATGATGATAAAAATGATGATGATAATGATGATAAAAATGATGATGATAAAAATGATGATGATAATGATGATAAAAATGATGATGATAAAAATGATGATGATAATGATGATAAAAATGATGATGATAATGATGATAAAAATGATGATGATAATGATGATAGAAATGAAGATGGTCATGCTGATTGTGATGATGGTAGATATGGTAATGATGAAGGTGATGCTGATGATGGTAGTGAGATCAATGGGGATGTAAATGAGGAGGAGGATGGTGGTAATGATGATGATGGTGGTAATGATGATGATGATGGTGTTCTTCCAAGTCGTTTTGCACCTAATTATCACCATGTAAATCTTCAAGAAAAAAAGGAAGATTATGAAGATGATGACGAAGATGCTGGTGGCTATGATGATGATGAGGATGGGGGTTATGATGATGATGGGTGTTCAAAAGGAAGAAATATGTTTAATCTTCTTGGAAAAATGAACAATAATAGTGGTGAAGAGAAGGAAAAAGAAGAAGAAGAAGAGAAAGATGAGGTTGATGCTGATGATGATGATGATGAAGAGGCAGAAAGAAGGTATAAGAAGGAGGAGAGAGAGAAAATTGGTGATAATGATGAGGAGGAGAGAGGGGAGATGGTAATCAAGATGGCAGCGTTTGGTAGTGTGAATGGTGTGGTTGAGGAAGAAGAAGGAGATGGTGGTGATGATGATGATGTGCTTGGTGGGAATAGGAAAAAGAATAATGAAAATGAAGTAGGGGATGGAAATGGTAGGGATAATAAAGATGATGATTTTGGTGGTGTAGATGATGATGATGAGGATGAAGATGACGATGGTGATGATGATAGTTGCTACGACGTGTTACAACGGGTGGAAGAAGTAGCGATGGGTGAAGAAAATCACCATGGTGATGATGATGATTATGATGAGTCATGCATGGGTTCTACTAACAGCCTCAAGATTATTCTAAAGAATATAACTAATACTATACCCCATTCAAATGATGATGATGATGTCGATGATGGTAATGATGATGATTTTGTTGGGGAGCGGGTTGTTGGTGAGAGAGATGGGAGTGAGGGGATGGATGATGGGGAGAGAGAGAGAGGTGGAGAGGAGGATGAGGGGGAGGGGAGAAAGGGTGAAGCGTTGGATGGGGAAAAGCATCATGGAGGTTTGTATGGAGGGAGGGAAACGATAGAAAGTGATGGAGCTGGTGATGATGATGATGATGTAGAAAAAATGAATGATGATGTAGTCGATGATGATGGTGCTAGATTTATTGGCGGTAATGATAATGATGTTAGAGCTCTTGCTGATGATAATGATGTGGGAGCTTTAGGCGATGATAATGATGCGGGAGCTTTTGGCGATAATAATGATGCTGACGATGGCGGAGTCTTATTGGAGGAGGAGGATGGTCACATGACAGAGCATCACGTGGTCAATGATGACGTCACTGGCGACGACGACGACCAACTAGAAGACTATGCTTACCACTTGTGCGGTGACCTTGACAAAGGTTACTATGGCAATGATGCTGAGCAAGTACTCATCTCGTCCATGGAGATGGATGGAGTGGTGGAGGAGTTGTGCTTCACCAATGATGATGATGATGATGATGATGATGGCGATGGTGGTGGTGGTGGTGCTGATGGTGATGTTTGTGGTGGGAGTGGTGATTATGATGATGATGATGAAGGGACACGTGAGGTCTAGGAGGCTCCAGGTTTGCGCCCCTGTAATGTTTATTGTGAAACGAAGAGGGGGTAGAGGAGGGAGGAGGGACTGGAAGGGAAAGGGGGAGGTTTTTAAATAAAAACAATTCACTTGTGTTCTCTAGAAGGGGCGTCCTCAAACGTCATCGACTTGTGATTCCACTTTTAAGTACTTCTAGGCCAGTTCGGCGCTATAGCATAAACCTTTGCACGTTTGTAAATAGTGATGATGACGACGACGGTGTTGGTGATGATGACACTGCTGGGGATGATGAGGATGATGGCGATGATGATGATTAATCAGGGTCCTAACGCTCTATGTAGTATTAGCATAACTACATCATGTTTGCGAAATCACACGTCGATATGACGTCATTTTTCTTATTTTTCATTTCTTTCGTACGTTTTCTTATTCTTCTTCTTATTCTTGTGTATGTATGTTTTGTTGAGTTTTCGTACACTCAGCTGTACACTCAGCTGGACACACCCATGCCTCGTTCCGGGCCTACGTCACAACTTAGGGGCGTTGTTACTTAGGGGCATTCAGCCTTCGATATTATGTTTAAGTGATTCTAGTCCGTTAAATTATTCATTGCTGCATCACGAAACGCCATATTCTACGTTGTATTATTATTATTATTAATATTATAACTGTATTTGTATTATTATTATTATTATAACTTTTTGCATTAATATTAATATTATTTATTGATGGACATTGTTTGAAACAGAACCATGACACTATTCCTAGGCTGTATCGTGAATATTATCATCTATCTCATCATCATCATCACCATCATCATAATCACCATTCCTTCAGTATTAAGCGTAACTTATTATTGGTAACATCACAGCATTTGAAATCATGATTGCTTTGTGCCACACTGTTACTATCAAACCACCGTTGACTCCAACCCACCATCACCAACCCATCATTACCAACCCATCATCACCAACCCATCATCAACCCACCCATCATCACCAACCCATCATCACCAACCCACCATCATCAACCCACCATCAACCCACCCACCATCAACAACCCACCATCAACCCACCCATCATCACCAACCCATCATTACCAACCCACCATCAACCCACCCATCATCACCAACCCATCATTACCAACCCACCATCATCAACCCACCATCAACCCACCCACCATCAACAACCCACCATCAACCCACCCATCATCACCAACCCATCATTACCAACCCACCATCAACCCACCCATCATCACCAACCCATCATTACCAACCCATCATTACCAACTGACCATTACTCATTCTAACCCACCCTTTCTTACTCTAACCCATAACCCACTCTTACCCACCACAGTCCACCCACTCTAACCCATCACCCACTCTAACCCACCACAATCCACCCACCATCACCCACCACCACCCAGCCATCCTGCATTAAGTCATAGTAATACATAAACTGCATAGGAATTCTCACCTATCTTCAATCAAAACTACATTTTAGCCTACTCGAGTCCATTTTCATGTTGTCTTATTCTATTATTGGTATTTATATGTTTATTTAGTATTTATTTTGTATTAATTAATTGTATTTATCTGTTACTCTATTTATTTAGTATTAATTAATAGTATTTATCTATTATTTTGTTATTTATTTAGTATTCATTAATTGTATTTATGTGTTATTTTAATATTTATTTTCAATTAATTACTAGTATTTATCTATTATTTTAGTATTTATTTTGCATTATTTTCACTTTTTTCAGTGTCATTTTGCGCTGCATAAATGATCAGGTTATTGCACAATTTCATTCAGAACACCGGTCTTCTAAGTCAAGCACCCCCAGTCAATCCCCTGTGCAATAAGGCAATCATTATTTTATTTATTAATGTTTATTAGTTTAATTGGAATAAATATTTCAATTAATTATGTTAATTTCGGTATAATATTTTAATATATTTTTATTATTTTGTTTTAATTTATACTTTTCATTTTTAATTGTTTTGTATTTTATTTTTTTGTTTCAACCATATTATGATTTTTTTTGCATTACGCAAAAAGTCAATGTGTATTAATTGTAATCTTTTGTTTCAACCTGTAAATGTAATTTTCGATTGTTACCCGTAATTGTAATTATAAGTTTAATCAAGTCCATTAATTTTAATTACGAACAGAACTTTTGCATAGATTCATGTATTTCAGAGCAGTTTTGTAGCTACATGAAGAACAAACTGTAGAGGTGGAAAGACCTGCGGTGGTTAAACTCCCTAATATAAAATAAATTAAACCAAAGATTATAAAGTAATACTTAATATATTAATTAAATCAGATTAACCCAATTAAACCATTTAATTAAATTATATTTAATTCTAATTATATTTGTCGATTTTTGTGATTGTTTTCAAGCGTCTAGTCCCACCCAGCTGAAGTAGCTTGCTACCATGCAACGTTCTTCACAAGCATTCAACAAGTTATTTATTAAAACAGTTATTTATTCATAAGTTATTTATTTTCTTCAATTGGCTTCATCGGCTGCTTTATTTATTCATAATTCGTCGAAAATGTCTGTAACTATTCGCTCCTTAACAACCATCGTGACTAGCCAAGATGGAGAAAGCTTGTCTTCCCTTATGCGCACCCCCACACAAACTAATAACCCCACACAATCCCACACTACCAACCATCCCACACCACATACCAACCATCCCACACCACATACCAACCATCCCACACCACATACCAACCATCCCACACCACATGCCAACCATCCCACACCACATACCAACCATCCCACACCACATACCAACAATCCCACACCACATACCAACCATCCCACACCACATACCAACAATCCCACACCACATACCAACAATCACACACCACATACCAACCATCCCACACCACATACCAACAATCCCACACCACACTACCAACAATCCCACACCACATACCAACAATCCCACATCACATACCAACCATCCCACACCACATACCAACCATCCCACACCACATGCCAACAATCCCACAACACATGCCAACAATCCCACACCACATGCCAACAATCCCACACCACATGCCAACAATCCCACACCACATACCAAAAATCCCACACCACATACCAGCAATCCCACACCACATACCAACAATCCCACACCACACTACCAACAATCCCACACCACATAGCAACAATCCCACACCACATACCAACACCCAACATGAGTGCATCAATGCCCTACCCGGGTCTTGAGTTTTGGACCAGTTGGTCTTCCTGGTTATGATACTAACCTTGATTCTGGCCTTCCTGGTTATCATACTGATTATCTTCTGTTACCCCTGGTCATGATAATGATCAATCCCTTCCACCTAAGGTTATGATACCGATCATATAATGGCGCCCAATGCAATTTAAAGAGAGTGAGACAAACTTTATACGCACTCGAAACAAGGTAGCTGTTTGTACAAGACCACATAATGATGATAAATGAATAAAAGAATATTAAAAAAAACAAAATATTAATATGCAATAATAAGTATTAATATAACAATAATAATAATAATATACACCCAATAACAACATCGGTAACAACACTAGAACACATAAAGATTGGAATCAAGGAGTACAGCGGCTGCACGGCAGGAGGGGCTCTTGAGACCTAAATGAGGACATTCTCTCCCTCCTTGCACGACCTGGTGAAGTAGACGCGGTAGAGGTGGCAGTTGGGGTAGATCTGTGTGCAGTGGTGGTGGTGACAGTGTCACACGGGCATTCATGCAACGGTTAGAATAATGATAAGATTGTAGTGAATATAGTAATCATAATCAATATAGTAATAAATATATTAATAATAAATGTAAAAAAACTAGTATTTTAATAAATACAATAATAAAAATCATAAAATAAAAATAATTACTATTATATTATCAAATATTATAAGGTGCAGTAGCTTTTGAACCCCTATCGCTACAATCTGCACTGAATCCTATTCAAATGCTAATTTATTCATCTGGTACATGGATGGAACAGCTTTGGAGAGAAAGCATAATGGTAGCAAGGCTTTTTAATCACTATCATCAGTATCATCATCATCTCTACCAGCTCCATCATTCATCATCAGTACTATCTTTCTCACCAGAATCATCATAATCATTTTTACCATCATCACCACCACCATCCTTCCCATCATCACCTTCATCATCACCCCCAAGCACCCACCCTGATGCGCAGGGTCTTCTCATAGGGGGTGTTGAAGGCTTGGCGGGTCAGCCTATCGAGGTTCAGGTGCAAGTACTGCCACTCCTCACTCATCACCAGCCGCAGGGGCATGTTGAGGGTCAGCGTCTTGGCGCTCGCTTGCTCAAAGTCGGTGCTGAAAGTCAGTCTTCGGCGGATACCCGTGGTGTCTAACACCTGGTGTGGTGGGCGTTTGGTAATGATTGCCTTTACAGTGTGACTGAAGGCAGTTCAATAAAGCATCACTGTAAAGTAGTAGAATGCCAAAGAAAAGAAAGGAAATACAATAGAACAAATGCCATACAATACAATAGAACAAATGCCATACAATACAATAGAACAAATGCCATACAATACAGTAGAACAAATGCCATACAATACAATAGAACAAATGCCATACAATACAATAGAACAAATGCCATACAATACAATAGAACAAATGCCATACAATACAATAGAACAAATGCCATACAATACAATAGAACAAATGCCATACAATACAATAGAACAAATGCCATACAATACAATAGAACAAATGCCATACAATACAATATAAAACGATAAAATACAACAAAACAACAGAACTCGACAGACAAAGCAGGCAAACAAAAAAAGACAACAAGGAGGAGGAGAAAGAAGAAAAAGATGAAAAAGAGAAGAAAGAAAAGAAGAAGGAAGAGGAGAAGGAGGAAGTGAGAAGGCATCATCATTATCATCATCATCAGAGGCAAGACTGACTGAGATGTCAATGCTGAAGGGTTTCAGGAGGCCCTTGAGGATGAAGACGATGCATGGAAGGTCACTCTTCAAGGTCAAGTCCTCACTCTTGCCTGGGTAGTCCAGGTGACAGCTCCTGTGGTGGTGGTGAAGGTGGGGGTGAGAGGGTGGGATTGGAAGGGGCGGGGTGAGGATCTGGATTTTAAGAGTGATTGTGGTGGTTGTGGTAGTGATGGTGGTGATGGGGGTGTTTGTGGTGGTGATGGTGGTGATGGGGGTGGTTGTGGTGGTGATGGTGGTGATGGAGGTGGTTGTGGTGGTGATGGTGGTGATGGGGATGGTGGGAGTGGAGTTGATGGAGGTGATGATGGTGGTGTTGGTGATGGTGGTGGTGGTAGTGGTGCTGAGGGTTGTGGTGATGGTGGTAGTGGTGGTTGGGCTGGAACATTATTATGACGGTCTTGAAGTGTGGATCGATGCGTATAAAAATAATATTACAAAAATAAAAATAGTAGCAGTATAATAATAACTAAAACAAAAAAAACATTTTCTAGCGCCTCAGAAATGTAATTTCAAATCGCCGCAAACGAATGTCATTATTTCAAGAGAACAGCCCAGCTTTCGCTCACTCATTACTCTGTCCAACCAGTCGCAACACCGGTGCCTCAAACTGAGCGTCTGCCACAACACTTACGTGGCCATGCTTGCTCGTCTGCAGAAGGGAGGGTGGTTGTTGGTTGATTATGAGGAAAAAGGCGGGAGAATAGAAGGGGACACAGTGAGACATGTGGGCAAACACACACATACGGACGAAAATATATTTGCGGAAAAACACACAATAATAATGGTAAATTCACACACATGTTGAAAAAAACATGGATACACACATATAAGCAAACAAACATATAGGGGTACACACACACACACACACACACACACACACAAACACAACACACACACACACACACACACACACACACACACACACACACACACACACACACACACACACACACACACACACACACACACACACACAGGAGTACATACACACACAAACGAACAAACTCACAAACACATATGGGTAAATACACACACACCTTCTTCTTCCAGAGGTGCAAAGGGCATGGATGGTCACTGGCGAGAATGTGCGTCTGCTGTTCCCCCAAAGGACTGACACTCTTCACGATGAGATTCTTTTCCCTGTCTCCCGTGCTGTTTTCCATGGGACCACAGAGAACTATAATTAGCTGTAATAGTTTGTAAAGGGCTATAATTGAGTGTAATAGGTTATATTTGCTTATAATTGGTTGTAATGGGCTCTAATTGGTAATAACTGGTTATAATTTATTTTAATCTGCTATAATGGACAATGTTTCAGTTGACTAACTATTTAGTGTGAATTTGAATTTGAAGAAAGAGCGCTATAGAAATCTATTTGATTGATTGATTGATTGAAAGTAAATGTTTATGTCTGACTGTATACTTCTTGATTGTAAATATTATTGTTTGTGTTCATTTCTACGCTTCACGTCATGGCTTATTCTACTTTTATGAACAATTGAGTTTGAGTGAAAAGGGAGTCGGCTTGACAAGTTTATGGAGCAAACTGACCACTGTGTGTCAAACACTGATCGATATTCAATCATGTCAAACACACATACATACACGCATACATATACACATGCATACACACAAACATACGAGCCCGCATAAATACTCATACAAATAATAAGAATAATAATGATGATGATCATTATTGCAGTGGCCCATAACCCGAACAAACTTCTAGACCACTTGGGCTGCACATCTTTCAATTCACGCTTTGGCTTACTAGGGCATCGGTTGCACTCGAAGCCAGGACCTTCCGATAACCATTGGTCAAGCCGAGAGTCGCTACGCACTCGGCTACCCGTTCATCCATACACATACATAGATCCGAATTTAAGTGTGTAATATACATTGTATGTATTGTTAAATATAAAGTTCAAAAAGAGGCGAAACAAAATGGAGTTGACGAAGCATCAGGAAACTGCACGCAGAAGAAACTAATACAAGTGCCTTCCTAGGCGGCCATTAAAGCGTACAAGGAAAGGTATAGAGAAATACATGTAGAAGACTATTTATTTAAATATATTCACACACGCATAAACACACACACACACGTACACACCTACGTACCTTTACACACGCACACACACAAATACGATGAAATTATGCATTTGAGGGTTGAGACAAGTGACTCTAGCAAGGGTTGCATGGGAGGGTCACTGGGGGGAAGGGGTCAAGTAACGTGGTGACTCTGGAATTTTGAATCTTCCACTTATTTGCTGCACCACCCCTCATCCTCAGCCACCTCCCTCTCACTCCTCCTCTCTCTCACTCCTCCTCTCTTTCACTCCTCCACTCTCTCACGCCTCCACTCTCTCACTCCTCCACTCTCTCACTCCTCCACTCTCTCACTCCTCCACTCTCTCACTCCTCCACTCTCTCACTCCTCCTCTCTCTCACTTCTCCACTCTCTCACTTCTCCTCTCTCTCACTCCTCCACTCTTTCATTCCTCTTTTCTCTCACTTCTCCACTCTCTCACTTCTCCAATCCCCCATCCTTTTCTTCTTCTCTTCAGCTATGCGGTTACATCAGCCTTTTCCAATACTAATAAAACCGATATAGGGCAATAACAGGAATAAGAAAAATAATTAATAAATAGAAATAAAAATAAATAGGATAAAAAATAAAGAATAAAATCTAAATCGAAAATTGAGAATAATAGGAAGTATCGGAGGAATGTATTGAACATAGGTGTATGTAATTGCAGAATCGTTCGAGAATGCAACAAGAGTCAATATGGATTGTGAATGGAAGGAGGGAGGGAGGGAGGAGGTGGAGGTGGAGGTGGAGGTGGATTATGGAGGGAAAGGGAGGTGAAAAGAAGGAGAGATGGTGGATAGAAAGAGGGTAAGAGGAGGAAAAAGGGAGGATGGAGGAGAAGGAGAAGGTGGAGGTAAAGGAAAGAAGGGTAATGGAAAAAAAGATAAATTGGAAAGAGGAATGGAGAAGAGAAGAAGGAAAAAGAGAAGGAGGAAGAAAAGAGGGGTGAAGAAGAGTGTAATGAAGTATTAAGTGGTCACGTGGAAGTTCATGTGACGTTGATGTGTGCTGAAGTTAGAAGGAGAGGCTTGAAGGTCCGTAAACATTCAGTGTT
>OX030966.1:5138892-5161392 GCA_943735955.1 Piscicola geometra | reverse complement strand
CGGAGAAGATGGATGGATGGAAGAGTGGGATGAAGAAGATGTATGGATGGAAGAGTGGGATGGAGAAGATGGATGGATGGGAAGAGTGGGATGGAGAAGATGAATGGATGGGAAGAGTGGGATGGAGAAGATGGATGGATGGAAGAGTGGGACGGAGAAGATGGTTGGATGGAAGAGTGGGATGAAGAAGATGGATGGATGGAAGAGTGGGATGGAGAAGATGGATGGAGAGAAGAGTGGGATAGAGAAGATGGATGGATGGAAGAGTGGGATGAAGAAGATGGATGGATGGGAAGAGTGGGATGAATAAGATGGATGGATGGAAGAGTGGGACGGAGAAGATGGATGGATGGAAGAGTGGGATGAAGAAGATGGATGGATGGAAGAGTGGGATGGAGAAGATGGATGGATAGAAGAGTGGGATGGAGAAGATGGATGGATGGAAGAGTGGGACGGAGAAGATGGATGGATGGAAGAGTGGGATGGAGAAGATGGATGGATGGAAGAGTGGGACGGAGAAGATGGATGGATAGAAGAGTGGGATGGAGAAGATGGATGGATGGAAGAGTGGGACGGAGAAGATGGATGGATGGAAGAGTGGGATGGAGAAGATGGATGGATAGAAGAGTGAAATGGAGAAGATGGGTGGATGGAAGAGTGGGATGGATGAGATGGATGGATGGAAGAGATGGATGGAGAAGATGGATGGATGGAAGAGTGGGACGGAAAAGATGGATGGATGGAAGAGTGGGATGGAGAAGATGGATGGATGGAAGAGTGGGATGAAGAAGATGGATGGATGGAAGAGTGGGATGGAGAAGATGGATGGAGAGAAGAGTGGGATAGAGAAGATGGATGGATGGAAGAGTGGGATGAAGAAGATGGATGGATGGGAAGAGTGGGATGGAGAAGATGGATGGATGGAAGAGTGGGACGGAGAAGATGGATGGATGGAAGAGTGGGATGAAGAAGATGGATGGATGGAAGAGTGGGATGGAGAAGATGGATGGATAGAAGAGTGGGATGGAGAAGATGGATGGATGGAAGAGTGAGACGGAGAAGATGGATGGATGGAAGAGTGGGATGGAGAAGATGGATGGATGGAAGAGTGGGACGGAGAAGATGGATGGATAGAAGAGTGGGATGGAGAAGATGGATGGATGGAAGAGTGGGACGGAGAAGATGGATGGATGGAAGAGTGGGATGGAGAAGATGGATGGATAGAAGAGTGGGATAGAGAAGATGGATGGAGAGAAGAGTGGGATGGAGAAGATGGATGGATAGAAGAGTGAAATGGAGAAGATGGGTGGATGGAAGAGTGGGATGGATGAGATGGATGGATGGAAGAGATGGATGGAGAAGATGGATGGATGGAAGAGTGGGACGGAGAAGATGGATGGATGGAAGAGTGAGATGGAGAAGATGGATGGATGGAAGAGTGGGATGAAGAAGATGGATGGATGGAAGAGTGGGATGGAGAAGATGAATGGAGGGAAGAGTGGGATGGAGAGAGATAAATGGAGGGAAGAGTGGGATGAAGAAGATGGATGGAGGGAAGAGTGGGATGGACAAGATAAATAGAGGGAAGAGTGGGATGGAGAAGATGGATGGATGAAAGAGTGGGATGGAGAAGATGGATGGATGGAAGAGTGGGATGGATGAGATGGATGGATGGAAGAGTGGGATGGATGAGATGGATGGATGGAAGAGTGGGATGGAGAAGATGGATGGATGAAAGAGTGGGATGGAGAAGATGAATGGAGGGAAGAGTAGGATGAAGAAGATGGATGGATGGAAGAGATGGATGGAGAAGATGGATGGATAGAAGAGTGGGATGGAGAAGATGGAGGGAGAGAAGAGTGGGATAGAGAAGATGGATGGATGGAAAAGTGGGATGAAGAAGATGGATGGATGGAAGAGTGGGATGGAGAAGATGGATGGATGGAGGAGTGGGATGGATGAGATGGATGGATGGAGGATTTTGACGCTAATGACGTCCTCATAAGCAAAAAAAATGTTAACATTTTCAGCAAGTTTTAATTTTTTTGAAACATGACAGTTACACAAAGCAAACTTGAAAATTCGACCAATTGAAAAGGCTCAAAAGCTGTTCGCTTTCACGCCTTCCTAATCACGTGTTTAAGAGTCTCATCAGGTCACGTGACTTTCTTTGCGGTCTTTAAATGCAGTGTGGTGAGTGTGCTTTGGTGGGAACGAAAGTGAGAGAGTGGAGTTTGTATAGAAGGAATGAGACGGTAAAAGAGAGAGTGGTGAAGGAAGGGGAAGGTGGATAAGGTAGAAGGAAAAGTGGAAGGATGAATGAAAGGATGAGAGGAAAAATGGAAGAAAGAATGAGTGGATAGATGGATAAAAGAATGGACTTCAAGAGAACTGATCAAAAGTTGAAAGAAAGATGGCATGTGTGCGCTTTAGTCATTACGGAAAGACCAGAGAAGTTGCATGACTGTCGCAAATGATTGAAACTGCTGGAAATATGAACGCAGGAAAGGATAAATGGATGGATGGATGGATGGATGGATGGATGGATGGATGGATGGATGGATGGATGGATGGATGGATGGATGGATGGATGGATGGATGGATGGACGGATGGATGGATGGATGGATGGATGGATGGATGGATGGATGGATGGATGGATGGATGGATGGATGGATGGATGGATGGATGGATGGATGGATGGATGGATGGATGGATGGATGGATGGATGGATGGATGAATGGATGGATGGATGGATGGTTGGATGGATGGATGGATGAATGGATGGATAAATGGATGGATGGATGGATGGATGGATGGATGGATGGATGGATGGATGGATGGAAGCATAACAAAATGTATGGATAGAAGGAAATAGGAGTAATGAGAAAATAGATAATAAATTAGTGCAATTGTCAAAATGAAGAAAGATACGAGGGGGAAGGGAGGAGGGATGCCACGGAAGGCGCATCGGCGGGACAGGCGGACTCTGGCGTGTTTTATTGCTGCAATGAATCTTGCAGGAATAATTCTGGACGATTAACACACAAATGAGGAATGATGAGGGTGATGTGTGTCTTTGTGTGTGCACATGTGTGCGTGTGTGTGTTTGTGTGTGTGTGTTTGTGCGTGTGTATATGCGTGTGCGTATGTGTTTGTTTAATGGTCCGCTTCATCCATAAAAGATCAGTTGGCTGACAAAAACCTTTTTCTTCACTCACCATCTCTCTCTCTTCACAACCTTTTTTATTCCAATTTCATTACTTCCATCTCTCCATACCTTCAACTCTTCATTTTTTGTTCTATTCACCCACCTACAACCCCTTCCACCACCTTTCCATTATCCCACCCCATTCCAAACATTCGTTCTTCCCCCCCCCCCCCATCAACCCACCTGCAGCACAATAGAGTGGGTCTGGTGATGGCTTCTTCCACTCCCCTTCGTTGCACCACAAATTCCACGTTTGTGTCGTGAAGTTACAGCCAATGAGCGCTTTCGTACCCACCCTCTGTGCCCACCCCCTGGCTGGCGCCGGTGGGTCCACACAGCCCAGAACTGAAGGTGGAGTGGTGGAAGGAGGGGGGTGGTGCAGCGGGGTAATTTGAAGTGGTGGTGTTGTGTGATCGAATGGTGGTGTGGAAAGAAAAGTGTGATGGTTTTTTGTGATGGTAGAGTGAAATTAATCAGTAAATGAAGAAGGAAAAAGCTTACTTTGCAAAGAGGTTAGAGAGGATGAGAAAAACTAATTAATTTTGTTTGACAAAAATGTATTCAGTTTTATAAGCTGGCTCAGGGATTCATCAATTGAAAAATGATTTTCAGAGAATAAACTCTTTAAAATATCATGAAATGGAAGGTGGAAAATCATGGAAAGAAATGGAGGGATGTGAGTTGAACGCATGCATGCGTGATTGATGGCTCTTTCCTCTGGATAGATCAGGAGACTGTGCAAAGACTCCTTGCAGTTCTAGACCACTGCGCTTCTTTTGGAAACCTAAATTCTCAAACAAGTTTCGTCACTTTGCGACTCAAATTACAAACCGAGTGACGCGAACATGCGACGAACCAGATAAAAATGAATGTTTTTTGTCTCTCACAATGTTTGAAACTTGAATTTTTCGAAGTTTTGAAGTCTTATAATGAGGTGTTCTGACACTTATTTGAGGCATCACTGGAATCTTCCATGCATTTTTCAACACATTGAGCAGTATCTTCTTTCTTGCCTCCTAAGCTGTGCTTCTCCATCCCTCTCTCCGTCCATCTTTCATTCATTTTTCTATCCATCTCTCTATCTGTTCTTCCATCCATCCCTCCATCCACCTCATCTCACACTTATTTTACAACTACTCAACAATTCTATCTTTTTGATTTTTCAAAAGTTTAAAAAGTCGAATATTTAGCTGATGTCTTGAAACTAAAGCAACAATTTTAAAAACTTAGAATACTCTTCTTGTCAAATAAATAAATAAAACCACCCAAAAAGTTTGAAATCTTAATTTAGGATTGCCTCAACTGAAGTTACAGTTCAATTAGTCTACAAGAATTTTTAGGCGTTCCAGAAACGTGGCCATTAAGAAAGAAAGAAACACACAGAAAAGCAAAAAGCAATCGAGTAGGATCGCATGCAGGCGGATGAATATTGGAAGAAGGCAACTCACCCGCATACGTCTCCCAGGGGACGTGCCACAGAGGCGGGTAGCTCTTCTTCAATAATTAATTCGGATTTACTTCTCTCTCGTCGCCATGGCAACATTTGCCAACGACCTGAGAGCTTGTGCTTTGACGCCATTTTAATCACCAGCACTGGAGAGGGCAATGAGGCGCTAGAGAAAGAACTGCGCCCATTAAAAAGTTGTCGAATGCATGCGTGGTAATCGAATAAGCAGACAAAATTGAGTTCTTTTTGAATTCCAAACACACTCCACGTCAACAAATCGAATTATCTTTTTACTTTCTCTGAAATACTTTAAAAGTACCTCTACCAACAACAACAACAACAGCAACAAGAAGTCATTCAAGAGATTTTGTAGCTTGTTTGAGCCACCATCAACTGGCGCTTTATCGCAACATCGATGGAGTTAATCAACGTTTCAACGGCGTTGATCGACTCGAAACCGATCTTGAAGTGTCTTCATATTTGTTACTTTTACATCGGCGTATCAACTCCTATCGTGTAGTGTTGCAATGAACTGCAAATAACACTGTTGCATTATTGACTATTGTATCGTATCGGCTCATACAATCGTGTATTATAACTTACATTGTATTTCATTAAATGTTGCAACCCACAAAACGCTACAAAAGATGCAAACTACCATGTATTATAACTAATTTTTCCTATAAACGTTATAACACACAAACTCAACTACCCATCCACAAAAAACCAACAATTTCCACAAAAACCAAAACCGCACTACAAACTCTAGAGGGGCCGCAAGAGCCTGTTTAGACTCAGCGAGGCTCGTTAGTCAGGCGCTGTGTGAGGCTTCCCGATGCTTTAGTGGCCTTCTCTTCTGCTCCTATTACTTATGCCTCGGGTGTTTGCGAGCCAGACGATGTAATACAGTGCCACGAAATGCAATATAATACAATATAATGGAATAAATTGTAATAAAATAAAGTAAAATAAAAACAATGCAATTCAATACAATAAAATACAATTAAATACAGTGAAATACAATAAAATAAATGTAATGCAATAAAATACAATAAAATGAAATACAACCCCATATAGTCTATCACGATGTATTCTGAGTATGGAACTGAAACTACGTTTTTATACTTAGAATGGACCTTCTTTGAAGGCAAGACAGGACTGGCAAGACATCCCATGCCAGAGTTCTCAAAGACTGCTTAAAGGTTGCAGGCTTCACAAACGACCTTTAAAAGAAGTCACCAGAAAACAACCAAGATTCAAGTAACTCCAAAAATCGGCACGAGCTTCTACTTTGTTAATTTCTGAAATGCAGTTGATACAATACAATCGAATACACTGAAATACAATACAACGGCGATTATTATCGACGTGGCGTAAACCCGAGCGAGCTTAAAGACAACTCATTAACGGTGAAGAAGATGTGAAAAAGTGTTAAAGAAAATGTAGAGATGTTTTAAAAAAGTTTTAAAAAAATGAAGAGATGTTTCAAAGAAGTTGTAAGGAGCGTAAGCAGACTTAAGGAAGTTACATAATTCCTGAAGCTTATTTTTCACTCGGGTGTCCACAACTCGGAGAATTAGCTACGCATGGAATCTAATCCTGCGTGAATTAGCCTCCAAGTTTTTCACAAATAAAAATTAACTTTGTTAAAACATATTTCACGACCCCAAAAACCGTTTCTATAACCTTCAAACCCCCTTAAACGACCTCCAAATCCCCTAAATGGCCTTTAAAGCCCCCTGCCAATGACTTTCAAACCCCTTTAAAAGACCTTCAAAAGGCATTCGATCAGTCGGCCACTCCTAGCGCCGATAGAAACAATCGTGGGTAGGGCAGGGGCGCATCATTTGCATAACAATCGAATCATGCGGCATTCATTCACTCAATAAGCCGAGCTAGAACGCCCGTATCGGCAGCGGGAGATGGAAAGTGGGCGCTAAATAAATGGGTGAGTCATGCAATTGTGTTAGTGTGAGATGGGTGGGTGAGAGATGGGTGAGTAGAGGTGGGGGTGGGTGAGAGTAGTGGTAGTAGTAGTGGAAAGAGAGGGGTGGAGGGGTGGGAGTAGTAGTAGTAGTAGTGGTAGTAGTAGTAGTAGTAGTAGTAGTAGTAGTAGTAGTAGTAGTAGTAGTAGTAGTAGTAGTAGTAGTAGTAGTAGTAGCAGCAGCAGCAGCAGCAGTAGTAGTAGTCGCACGAGTAGTAGTAGTAATGGTAGTAGTGGTAATGGCTCTAATAGTGTCTTTCATGCAGATTGTATTGCTCTCACGTGACCATAAACATTGCTATATTAAAAAATCTCAGCTAATTGCTGAGGCTGTGATGGCAACGAGAAGGAGACATCTTGTATTTCATTGTATTTGCTTACTTTTGTCCGTTATTTTGTATTGTATTTTTGTGCTTTTGTTTGTTGTATTGTATTGTATTTTGTATTGCAGTTTTTTGTATTTCATTTGCATACCGCTGTTTATTGATGTGTTGTTTGATGTGTTGTGGCGTAGTTGTGTGGTTGCATAAAGAATGGAGCAGGGCATCAACAATCTAATGCTTTTCTTCCCTTCTACATTATTCCTATTGTATTTTTAGAACCGCCTGATTGACAGTTTTATAGTCTTTGTGGTTTTGTGGTTGATTTGGTCGTAGTATTTGTTGATTTGGTCGTTGCATTTGTTGATTTGGTTGTAGTATTTGTTGTTGATGTGGTTACGAATGACATTTTTGTTAACAGAGTAAGTTTAAATGTTTGACTGACCTACACACCATGCAACACAAGCCTTCTTTCGTCCCACCATGCATCCTCTCTCTCAAAAATCTAAATTCTCTCTCCCAGACAGTTCAACAAAGGAACTGAAGACTTGTTGCAGCAGTCCTTTCTAATGCATCCTTTGTGCGGAAGATGAGTAAATCTTGCCTGCGTTTGTCGCCAAAAGTATTGAAGTCATAAAACTTCTTTTGAGGAGGCATCCACCTAATGAAGCTGTGTGCTCCTTCAGAGCGAAAGCCAATGTTTGCTTGAGGCAAATGCTCTTTTACCTTGAGACATCTGTCAAGAGTTGTTTCAAACTACTTTTGAAGCACAAAACAACGCTGTTCATGAGAACTAGAACTTCTTTCTTTAAAATTAAAAGAAACTATTTGAGTTTACAATTTCACAAACCCATTGAAACTGTCTTTTTTCAGAGATTTTTTTTTCAAAATTCTAAAGTTGTAAAAAAGTTTTTTATCTCACTACCATTAAATAATTATTAAAGAAAACAATAAGTATTTTTGAAGTGGTGAAAAGCCAGAAGAGTTCCAAAACCACTTGAAGGAAGCGAATTTTGTCTATCTTGAATTCTTGAAGCATCGGGATGAAAAGATTTTCATAAAAAATGAGAACCATCCATCAAATTTGTCAAGCTTACTGTAGCGTGGATAGTAGCGGTGGTGGTGATGATGATGATGCTGGTAGTGATGGTTATAGTGATGATGATTTTGATTATGATGGGGATGATTGTTCCATTCAACTTTAACTACAAGTACGAGAAGTGTTATCATGAGTAGCAATCAGAGAAACACATTACAAACACCACAAAACCACTTTATAAACATATTTCAAAACGTAACAAAACCTACTTGAAAATCTGATCAAGAAATTCACACTGGAGTCTTCGAGCACGTTGGCGGGAAGCTCGATGGAGAGTTGGTGGGAGACCGAGGTGTATGCGATTGTCTCCCTGCCACTGCCGGCACACACGTGTGGCTTGCGTTCGTCCTTTGAGTTGGTGTTCTCTTCGTTGATGAAGGCAAGAACGTGGCAGTAGTTGTTGTTGAAGTTGTTGTTGTTCTCTAGCAGATCCTCTCCATAGCGATTGTTGTAGTTGTTGTTGAAGTTGTTGGCAACATCTGGGTAGGCTTTGTATCGATTGTAAAGGGAGAAGTCGAGGAGGGTGAGTTGGATGTGCTGCCCAGGGGAGGCCCTAATGGTCCAGGGACAGGCTGCCGATCCGTGCTTGAAGGTTCTGCTTGCGTGGCTGGAAAGGTAGCCTTCTGAGACACCCTGCAACAACACCTTTTGCTCTTCGTCACAAACCTTCCACCCCCACCCCAGAGAGGGAACTGCGGGAGTTTTAGAATGCGATGCAATCATGATGATGATGATGATGATGATGATGATGATGATGATGATGATGATGATGATGATGATGAGGATGATGAGGATGATGATGGTGATGATGATTTTAATGGTTATTCACACTTTAGTACAATACTTTAAAGCACAACACTGCACATTCTTGTAGAATCCACCCTTTTCAAAATGTTACAAAATTACAAAACATTGCGAGAAAAAAAATTTAAAACTTCAAATGAAAAAAAAAGATTAAAATAAAGCGTTAATAAGAAAGCTTTTACAAAGAATATTTTTTCAACTTTCCCTCGTTTAATTCTTTTGATGCACACTCAATGCAATTTTCTCCCATACAAATGCCTGGGATCCACACAGGTACCACACATACAGGCTCCACACATACAGACACCACACACACAGGCTCCACACACACAGACACCACACATACAGACACCACACATACAGACACCACACACACAGGCACCACACACAGATGCACCACACACATTGTCACCACACACACAAGCATCAGACACCCCTCTTGCTGTGTAATAGGAACTTTATCGCTGGAACACCCTTTGAGGGAAACATTTAATGTGGCGACACTGCCACACACGAGAGGTTTCATAGGGTCGAAGGGAGGGGTTTGGAGGGGGTAGGGGTTGGAGGGGGTAGGGGTTTGGAGGGGGTAGGGGTCGAAGGGAGGGTGTTTGGAGGGGGGTAGGGGTTGAAGTGGGAATAGGAGTTGGAGAAAGAGTCGGGGTTGAAAAAGGAGGGGATAGGGTAGGAAAGAGAGTTGGGGTCGGAGAAGTGAAGGTAGGGGTAAGGGTAGTACTCTGATGCGGCACAGATAAACCCAAAAGTTCGTTAAATAAAATAAACTGCTGCAATTCACTCAAAAAAGAATATATCAATCACTTTCTCTCCACTCATCTACAGATGCGCCAACCTTCTTACACCCTTCTCCTCCTCTTCCAATCACATAGGGGAACCTTCCTTTAACGACCTCCCCTAAACCTCCCCACGATAGGGGAACCTTCCTTTAACGACCTCCCCTAAACCTCCCCACGATAGGGGAACCTTCCTTTAACGACCTCCCCTAAACCTCCCCACGAGAGCACTGTGTCATGCTCTTCAGCAAGATTTTAAACTCGCCTTTATCTGGCCACTTCAGCTTTCATGCAATGCATATGCATATAAGATGTATATTATACAATCTATAGTTTATACATATGCATGTTAATCTTAATATGCAAATTCAATTTATTTTATACATATGCATATTTTAGTTTCTAAAATTGTTGTATCATTAACTCTGGCATTAACGCCATCATTCAACGAAAATGTTATAAAAGTTATTCTTCTCTAAATTATTTGAACATTGCTTTTCTTCACACCTCCATTTAAACAATTATTCAGAATATTTTTTCACCTTCTCTTCACTTTCTCCATTCTCACCTCGCCATTCCAGGCCATTCCACGTGACCTCTGAGACCCTTCTTTCCTCACAGCACAATGCACTCACTTATTCATGCTTCTTCCGGGCGTCGTAACTGACACCGCTACTCAACCACCACCACCACCACCAGCATCAGCAGCAGCAGCAGCGTGTCACAACCATTTAAAAAGCAAGCTTATGAATATTTTAGTTTGCAAAAATTAGAGAATAAACTTTGAAAAAATGATCACAGCTCTTTGAACACCTCTGTAATGATCACACTACCACACATCTTTTTCACATCTCATCACAACACACCACCCACCACCACCACCATCATCACTACCATCCTCATCACCATCATCTTAACCACCATCATAACCACCACCACCCTCACCTTCACCCTCACCCTCACCCTCACCACCACCACCACCACCACCACTACCACCACAACCATTATCATCACCACCCATAACCATCACCATCATCATCGTCATCACCACCATCATCACCACCACCATCATCACCATCACCATCATCATCACCGCCCATCACCATCACTATCATCACCACCATCACCATCACCCCCATCACCATCACCATCATCACCACCCATCACCATCATCATCACCACCACCACGCACCATCGACACAACGGTAGGAAGCTTCAAGATATGCGAACATGTCTTTTCCACAGTTGAGGATTTTGTGCAGAGCGTTGTTGGGAAGGTCTAACTGGCATGACGGCTTGCCTGCAAGGGATACATTTGGATTTAAAAAAAATACATTTAGATTTAAAAAAATACATTTAGATTAAAAAAAAACCATTTAGATTTAAAAAAATAAATTTAGATTTAAAAAAATACATTTAGATTAAAAAAAAATACATTTGGGTTTAAAAAAAATACATTTAGATTTTAAAAAAATACATTTAGATTTTAAAAAAATACATTTAGATTTGTTAAATAAAACAAAATAACAATTGCTAAAATAGAGCACTGCTCTTTTTAAATAAATCAATAAAATTGCTTACAAGTTTGAAATCTTAATTTAAGACCATTCGGCACTTTTAAAATATCCTTTTTTCTATCAGCACTACACCGACCTGAACACTACATCTATAACTACCTACCTATCTCTACATCTACTACTACCTATCACCCCCACAGCGACCTGAACAAAGCTGGTCCATGAAAGGCAGGGCGTCTTCGGAGCAGCCGATCAGCAGGTCTGAGTCGATGCAGCGACTGGCGTTCATGCGTCCATAGGTGGCCATGGTGACGAGGACCAGTTGCGAGGGTGGGCAAGTGGCGTTAAAGGTTTCAAACTGACAGTAGATGCTGCTCTGTGGTTGGTGGTGGTGGCTGTCGCTTGTGTTGTTGTTGATTTTGAAGAAGTTAATGTTGTTATTGTTGTTGTTATTGCTGCTGATGCTGGTGATAGGGTTGAAGTTGATGTTGAAGTTGTTGTTGAGGTTGTTGATGTTGTTGTTTTGTCGTTTTCTTCGTTGTGGCTGTGTAAAGTTTCGAGGAAGAATTCTTGAATCGGAACGTTCTCTGGTCTCTTGCGGCACATCACTGGCAGTTACTGTTGCTGGCTTGCTTAAAGGTGATGGAAAGATGAAGGAGGAAGGATGAGAAGGAGGGTGAAGAAGAAGTAGATGAGATGAGTTGAGAGGGATGGAAGGATGGAGGGAGGACCAGGAAGAGGAGGAGGTAAGTTGGGAGAGGGTGAGTTGGGAGGGAGTGAGTTGGGAGGGAGTGAGTTGGGAGGGGGTGAGTTGGGAAGGACTGAAGACGGCTTTGATGGGATTATGCAAATAGGCAGATGACAGCAGAAGAGAGGATATATCTTTCATGTTTTTGTGTTGGTCGAGATTGAATCCGGACTGTGGCATTTCATTAATATCTTGCTCGCTAAGCTTTGCTTCATGCAAATTTCTTGGTCGTCGGCTTTGACGTTGCTGATGTAATCGTTGTTGTTTTTGTTGTTGTTTTTGTTGTTGTAGTTGTTGTTGTAGCTGTTGTTGTTGTAGTTTTAATAGTTGTTTTTGTTTTTGTTGCAGATTCAGTTTGTTTTGTTGAAATTTTTGTTGTTGAAGTTTTCTGAGTTGAGATTTTTCTTGTGCTTGGGGGTGTAGTTGTTTTTGTATTTGAAAATTCTCAGTCTCTATTGCATTTCTTCTAAAATCTTTTCGCACTTTTATTTGAAAAACGGATTTTTTTTCTTGTTTTTCAAAAATAATCTTTTCATTCTTCTGCAAATTCGATTCAAAGTTCTTATGTTTCAGCCGAACTGTCAGTGGTTACAGTGGATTTTGAAAATTTTAACAATGTTACAATAAATTCCCAATACAACGAATGATTTTCAAATTTATTGATTTGCTTTATATACATTTTAAATGAACATTACATTTTAATAGAACTTCTTTATGGCTGGGAAGAAAAAAACTGCAATGAAAAGACTCTAGCCGCAGTAGTTAATTAAGAGCTTAACGAGGACTCTCTGATTAAAAAGTTATTATCTCGAATTAAAATTGCGGAAACAAAAACTTAAGTACACAATTGTTGTTTATCGTCTAAATAACGTCAGCACATCGCCTCACACAGAACTTTTCAAAACACCTTCTAGCACGTCAAAACATCTCACTGCACTACGCTACACCACACTAAACTTCACCCCACCACAGTAACCTACACAGAACTACACTACGCTACATTACACCACACGTCACCACACAAAACTATACCAAACTAAGAATACACCACACTACATCAAAATACACCCCACCACACAACACCACATCACACTTCACCACACTAAACCAAACTATACCACACTACACAATACCATACCACATTACTTTATCCCACACAAAACCACACTTCACCACACCACACAAAACCAAACTAAACAACACAACATCACATCTCGTACAACCCCACAAAACCACACTACTTCACCCCCACACAACACCACACTACTTCATCCCCACACAAAACCACACTACTTCATCCCCACACAACACACCACACAACACTACAGCACACTTCACACCACACATTCGCCTGTCATGGCAACATTTGTAAGCTTGTCATGCTTAGACGAGGCCTGCCTGTTTGTGTGAAGCTGTGAGAGGATTGGTGCTTTCAAATAGTGTTTTGTAGTTGTTGTTGTTGGGTGGAAGTTGTTGTAGCTGGGTGGAAATTGTTATTGTTGAGATGATAGTTGTTGAGATGATAGTTGTTGTTGTTGTTGAGATGGTATTTGTTGTTGTTCGAATGGTTTTAGTTGATGTAGCTGTAGTGATTGTGTTAGTTGGAGTAGTTGTGGTAGTTTAATTGTAGAAGTTGTTTTTTAGTTGAGGTAGTCGTGGTGGTAGGACACAGGGTATGCTAGCAAGTCGATAAGGAGGAATATTTGGGAGATTTATTGAAGCGTTCTTATTGGAGTTTTATCGGCCTCCCACCTCTAACCCTTCATTGTGACGTGGTGACGTGGAATGATGATGATGATGGCGAAGATGGCGATGATGAGGATGATGATGATTATCATCATCATCCTCATCATGTGGGTGATATAATGCAAACGATGAAACATTTATGAATCTGATTGAATTATAAATAATGCGACAGATGGCGCCAATGATGCGATATATATATAGCATTTGTTAAAGTAGGTTTTTGAGAAAAGTAATGAAAGTATTTTAAAAGAAGAGATGGATGATGGATAGATATATGGAAAGTGGATGAGTGGATAGATGGATAGATGGAAGGTGGATGAGCGGATAGATGGATGGATGGATGAATGAATGGATAAATAGATAAAAAGAAGATAAATAAGGATGAATGGAAAAAGAATGAATAAAAAAAATGGATGAAAGGAGGATGACAGAGCAGACGTCTACGTCCACATAATCTTCTCTCGACGGAGCCTTTAACGAATCTATTTTTCATTCAAAACATTCCAACTCGATTCCAAACTTCTTTTCAAAAGTGGTTTTGCAAAACAAACGATCTCCTTCTTCACGAGCATTGTTGCATTCGAAACTCTTTCTCCCTCCACCTCATTATTTCTTTTCGGAAAATAAAGTTTTAAATGGAAGAAAAGTCTAGAAAAAGGAATGGAAGAGGGTTCCCAAAGAGGATTGATTCTTTGGCATTAATACTTGGTTTTAAATCAATTGGTTTAGATTTTTTGTTTCTTCCGTTGTAAAATGAGAAGAGGCTTATGACTCTAAAACACTTCATTCATGATTTTCTCAACAAAACACTTAAAAAACACCAACTACACTAGTAGCTTCACTGTCTGAAACAACACTACTGTAACCACATTGAAGGGGCTCAAGGCAGTTTGCATCAGACCAAATAGACTTCTGAAACAACGCGAGAATGATGGATGGTCCATCGATCTACCTCGCCTTAACGACCTGTCTGCATCCTTTTGTGGGCCGCCAATCGTAGGTCTGCCACAGTGCATTAGAAGTCTTGAGAATGGAAAATGCTTCGCAATTATAATTCACCATGAGCATTTCAATCATTAATACAACTTTGACTTTCATATGAAACATCAACACAATGAATCCAAAAATAACTTCAAAATGACAATCAAGCTTCATCAGTTATGTCTGCACATTGAAGAGTAGCCTACAGACATATTTCTTTACTTCTTATCTGAATAAAAATTAAAATTGTACAATTGTTAAAATTTTCAAAGTTTTATTTGTCCATATAATTCAAAATCGGCAAGATTGCAGACGACCCGCTTACGATGGGGGCCTGCAAGGGCATGTGTGGTGCAGGTGATCCTCATAAATTGATTAGGTGTTGTTCAGTCGAAAGGAAGGAGGTCACGTCAAGAAAAGAGGTCACGTCAAGAAAGGAGGTCAAATCAGGGATGTGCTTGAGTGGTCTTTTGTAAACTCGTTAAAAAGGTCTGTGGTGAGAGAACGAAGAAAAAGAGAGTGAAAACAGAAGAGAAAATAAAAGATAAGATATGAAAAAAAGAGTAAAAAGGAAAAAACAAGAGAAAAAAGCGAAAAAACATAAGAAAAAAAGGAAGGAAGAGAAGTGAAAAGCTGGTTGCTTATAGAGGAAGAGGACAGCTACAGAGGCAGCCATTGAGAGAATCTTCTTTCTCCTCTCTTGCGCGAACACCACGTGATGGGGAGGGTGATGAGAGGGGCGTCAAAACTCGTGAATAATAAACCATCGTGGCGCTCGCATTCCTTCTCCATATGTCCGCCATTGTGTAGTCTCCTCCAACGCAACATTTCTTTGAAGGCAGTGATGCGATGGTGCTTGCAGCAGTGTATCCTTCAAAATGAAATTTACTAAAGTGCAAGTTACAGGACGTTTGAAATGCAGTATGTGGTTGTTTGCATGTGCTGTTTGTATCCAATGTTTGTATGTGCTGTTTGTATCCAATGTTTGTATGTGCTGTTTGTATCCAATGTTTGTATGCAGTGTTTGCATACAATTTTGGTATGCATTATTTGTATGCAGTGCTTGTATACATTATTTGTATGACAACACTAACAAAGACGCAGCATAAAACTGGTACAGAGCATTGCAAGGGGGGAGCGCGTGTCACACGGCGTGACATTATCATAATGGCAGTGACGCTGTTTTCCGATTGATGACCCCTGCGCAGATCTGTCCCATCAATCATCTCACGAGTGTAATTGACGGATGAATGCATGCATGGGAGAGTGGGCTGCTGAATGGGTGTATGGGTGAATGGGTGGGTTGATGAATGCATGCATGGGTGAATCGGAAGATGAATGCATGGGTGAGTGAATGGATAGATGGGTAGATGAATGAGTGAATGCAATGGTGAATGAGTAGTTAAATGAATGAAGAAAAGAATGAATAATGGAATGGATTGGCGGATGAACTAATTCATCATTATTAAAGAAATAAAAGTTAAATATAAAAAAGTGTGTATGAGGAAAAGGAGAGGTAAAGTATAAACCTATAGGTACATTAAACTGAGCAAAACGTTCGGATGAATGGATTGAAGAGGTTAATTTAGGCGACATGCAGTCACTCCTTGTGGTCAAGCAGGCATGAAGAAAACTCTCGAAGCCCGACAATCCGAATAAATGAAACAACACACTGGAAACACATAAAAACACGCAAGAAATGCATTGGAACACACATTAAATGCAAAAAAACACATAGGAAAACACATGGTGCCAAAAAACAAATAACGAGACATAGAAAACACATGAAAAACAAAGAACAGCAGACTGAAACACACACCGACCGAAACGACTTTTTATGGGCGCAGTGTGTGTTGGATTCTTTGGATGGCTATACTGTTGTCACGCCTGTTTCTCTGAACCTCCTTGAGTTGATGCATTTGTTGCCCTTCTGCATTACACGACTTACCCAACACTCATCACTACATTCCTACCACACCATACACTATCACCACAAAGAAACAACACACAGCTTACACAAAGCAACAACACACAAAACAATAAACACAAAACAACCCCACACAACGCGACAACCACCTCAAACAATAGAGACACCACCACCACCACCGCCGTCGCTGAGCCTACGAGTCGCTCCATTGGCCACTTGTTCCAGGAGCCTCAAGCACCCGCATCAATCTCTCACGCTCCGATCGGCATCCCTGCCTCATTCCTCGCCACGCCTCGTTGAAAATGGCATTCGAGATGATATAAATATGCATTAGGCGGCACACAAACGAGCCTTCCAAGTCGTCTGCAGTCTCGCCTGCGCTCCTATCGCTTCTTGGCACGCGTGTCCGCTGAGAGTTTTTTCGAGAATGTGGTGGAAGAAAAAAGAAAGAATTTGGTAGATCACTAATTGAATCGATCATTAATAACCGAGGGGCTTTGAAGCTCGTTCGGAGTAACGCCACGTCAATAATACTCATTGTTTTATTTATTTTCATTTTGCCAAAAACTGATTTCTTAACTGGTTAGAAGCTGTGCAGCTGCAACTTGTAGTGGTGTTCTGGAACTGAAATTATTTTTTCTTCAAATTGCTCTTGTCAGCGAATCGCATCGGCTGTGCCTTCTTGTGTTCCACATAGACTTTATTGCCTGTTCTATTCTCTCCTAATAGGTCGCTTTTTATTGCATTCTATTGTATATGTTGTATTTATTTTAGTGTATTGTAACTTCAATACAGTACAATAAGTTATTGTACTGTGTTGAAATACAATACAGTACAATAAGTTATTATTTTTTTTTAGAACAGCCAACATTGTTCTAATGCAGACGAAAATTATCGTTTTAAAATACGCTCAAAAGACGACAAACACACACACACACACACACACACAAACACACACACACACACACACACACTACGCACACATAAAAACAAAAAAACAATAAAAACACACGCACTCAAAAACACATAAAACAAATAAAAGAAACCACACAAATTCCAATTAAATTGATTGTAATGTTAAAGGAACAAAGGGAATACAAAAGGCATTAATGTCGCCAACGCTGCGCCATTGCCATCGCCAAGGCACGAGGCAATAAAATAGGAGGTTATGACGAAAAACGATGGAACAATTAAGATGTGCCGTTTCCAGAAAACACAGAATCAATAAACAATTTCTAAAGCAAATAAAATGACGTTTATGATCAACGAAAAGAACGGCGAAAAAATTCATACGTTTCTAGAATGACCGGAGCATTGGTACAGGCTATACGGTATGGACATGGGTGATCTGAATCTGGGATGTGAGTTTTGAAGAGAGGGGCAATTAAATCTACATTTGAGCGCCGTTGAATTATTCAGAGTGCGTGGAACATGCATTAGAGAGCCTGCCTTAAAGTTGTCTGATGTGCTCACCAAAGTGTTTGAGAAAGTGTGGTAGTGATGATGATGGTAGTGATGGTGGTAGTGATGATGGTAGTGATGATGGTAGTGATGATGCTAGTAATGATGGTAGTGATGTCGTATGGATGGAAGTGGCATGGAAGTGATTATAGCTTGATGATTGTGTGTTTGCTTTCCACCCTTTCGCAGCACACTTCACTGCGACAAGCACTTAGACACGCCATTCCAACATCGAGCCATCACCTGATGCATGTCACTCCAGCCACTCCAGGCCACACCAGCCACCCCAGGCCACACCAGACACTCCAGGCCACACCAGACGCCCATACAAACACTCAATATACATAGCCGATCGAGGTGGCGTCAAGGCGGTAAACTTTCATGCCAAGAAGAAAATTAATGTTTCTTCAAGAAGTCTGAATCGATGGTTGGGACGGAGGGAGGGAAGTTGAATGAATGAATGGGTGGATGATTAAATGAATGAATAAATGAGTGAATGGGTGGATGAATGAATGGAGGACAGGTAAAAGTGCGTGTGAGGGATGGCGACGTCTGAAAGTATTTTGAAATGAGATTTAAATACGTCATAAAGCACGACTGCAGGCAGGAAGCAGGAGTGTGTGACAGGAGAGGTAATAGGAGTGGGTGCCAGGCAGACGAGACCTGATGGAGGCTCATTGATTTAATAGGCGCAACGCAGCAGTCGTCATCGTCGTCGTCGCTGCATCCGCAAGCATTGCATTGCATCTAGCCATTCACGATTAATTCATATAGCATTGCATTGCATCCAGCCATTCACGATTAATTCATATAGCATTGCATTGCATCCAGCCATTCGCAACTAATTCATGAAGCATCCCATTGCATTCATTTGCAATGAATCCATAGAATACAATGGGATATCCCGAATAAATTACATTTCAGTACTTTTTTTCGAAAGATTAATTTTTCATTTTGTATCACACGCGAGGATTCATAAAAAGCTGGATCTTCTGAGTTGAAGTTCCACGATTCCAAGCACAAGTACATTTGTATGTATCTTATTTATTGCAATTAAAAGTCTCAAGGTTGTGGAAGAGGAGAGGATGCTGGTGAATCTAGGCGCCAGTTGTAAATAGTGATTTCCTGGTATTATTGCATTGACAGCAATTACAATGTGTATAGAATCGGAAGCAAAGATGCTATAGAGAGGTGAGAGGAAGGGGAGAAAGTGTGGGAGGCTTAATAAATTTATGAACCTCAATTGACAGTTCGCAGCAAGATGTGAAATGAAGCGGCCATTACTCATCCTCAAAAAGTTGAAAGTGAGTCAGAGAAATTTGAATATTGGAGCGTGAGGTCACTTATTTATAATCAGGTTCACTGTATTTGTTGGAATGGTGATGGTGTGGTGATGGTGGTTTGATGGTGTGAGGATCATGGTGTGATAATGATGTGGTGATGATGTGGTGATGGAGTAATGATGGAGTGATGATGATGGAATAAAAGAGTAAAAAAGAGTGGTAATGAAGTGAAGAAAAGTGACATGGAAAATGTCGGTAAAGTATTGAAAGGTCTTACTCGGAAAAAACAAATGTTCTAAAAGATCAATTTTAAAAAGTTCAAACTTTTCTAAAATTCAATTTTAAGCAAGCATACGCCTAGGATGTACATACAAGAATTGCTTGCACTCTCGTTGCAGTACAGTTTTGGAGGCGTTAAGATAGTAATTGAAAAACGTCTGCAAGTCATAGGTCCGTCTTAGGGAGCAGGCTAGGACAAGCAGGAGACTGCATAATGTCTTTTTTGAAAGGTTCTTTCTGTGTTATATTGAATAATGGCTATTTTAAAACTGTTTTTTTCTTGGTTATATTGATATTTTTGTTTAATTTGGACACATTATAAAGACAAAGACGAAAAAAGGAATGAAAGAAGAATGATGGAAGGAGGGAAATGAGAAAATGAGTATAGTATAAAAAAGAATGGAAAATGCGAAGAAGGAAGGAAAGAACGATGGATGTGTGCGCAGATTAGATAGACCACCTGATGCGTCATAAGCGCTACTGACGTTTCTATTAGACGCGCCAGCGGTAACTAATGCCCTGCGTGCACACCGCCACACACGCCCATCTCCTCCGTTGACTCCGAACTCTGGAGTCTTTGCATTACTCCGTCCATTCGTTCTTGTTTGAGGCAGCCATTCGTCTCGCAGGCCATGCTACTTCTGTACTGAATGATACTGGCTTGGTAATACTGATACTACTACTACTACTACTACTACTACTACTACTACTACTACTACTACTACTACTACTACTACTACTACTACTACTACTACTACTACTACTACTACTACTACTACTACTACTACTACTACTACTACTACTACTACTACTACTACTACTACTACTACTACTACTACTACTACTACTACTACTACTACTACTACATCTACTACTACTACTACTACTACTACTACTACTACTACTACTACTTCTACTACTACTACTACTACTACTACTCCTACTACTACTACTAATACTAGTACTACGACTACTCCTACTACTACTACTAATACATTTACTACTAGTACAACCACCACCACTATCACCACCACTACAACTACTACCACCACTACCCCCATTACAACTACTACCACCACTACCCCCATTACAACTACTACCACCACCACTATCACCACCACCTCGACCACTATCACCACCACTACAACTACTACCACCACTACCCCCATTACAACTACTACCACCACCACTATCACCACCACCTCGACCACTACCACCACCACTACAACTACTACCACCACTACCCCCATTACAACTACTACCACCACCACTACCACGATGATGGTAATGATCATCGTAGTGGGTGGTAGGGACGGCAAAAAAGTCGCAAAGAAGAAGTGATGGCCATGAAGATATCGTCTGTAAATACGGAAATAGTTATAAAACAGGCGTATCTGATGGAGCTTGAAGACGGATGGAGGAGTGCCAGCGTGGATGATGCGAATAAGAAATTGAAAAGAAGGTATGGTGATGATGATGATGGTGGGGGTGGTGGTGATGATGAAGATGGTGGTCGTGGTGATGGTAGTGATGCGATGATGATAATGATGGTGATGATAATGATGGTAATGATGATGGTGATGATGATGATGATGGTGATCCTTATAATGATGAAGATGGTGATGATGATGATGACGATGATGATTATGATAATGATGATGACGAATATGATGAAGATGTACGCTTATTACATGAGATGATAAATGTCGAGGATCATGCATCATTAAGATGCGGAAGGTCAACCCCTCGTCATTAAATCATTATCATCTTTATTCATAATCATTTAATCATTATCATTTTATTCATAATCATTTAGTTATTATTTATAATCATTTAATCATTATCATCATTATTCATAATCATTCTTCTTACCACCACCACCATCATCATTATAATCATCATCATCCCAATCATCAGTATTACCCTCATCATTATCGTCATCGTCATCATCATCATCATTATCATCATCATCAGCATCATCATCATCACCATCATCATCATCATCATCATCATCATCATCATCATCATCGTCGTCGTCATCTACATCATCATCATCATCATCATCATCATCATCATCATCATCATCATCATCATCATCATCATCATCATCATCATCATCATCATCATCATCATCATCATCGTCGTCATCATCTACATCATCATCATCATCTACATCATCTACATCATCATCATTATCATCAGAACAATCACTATCTCCATAATGACAGTCAGTTTAACGAGACGCTAGCACAAATCACTGCCATATTTCTCGGCCTCGCGTTCTTGCCAGTAGTTAGCCAGGCGTCCAGGCTGGTCTCCCCTAATTAAAAGTTTTTTTTTTCCTTCTCCATACAGTTTTTGTCTTTTTTCTTAATCTTCATAAAATATTTTTTTATTTTATGACTTAATCTTGTTTTTATTTACTATCTTTTTTATTCGGTCTTCCGGCCGTCTGCTTTGCGGCTCTGTAATCTAAGAACGGAAGTTCACGAAACGAAACTATTTCATAACGCCTTTAAAACTAATATTTGCAAAAAATGATTATAAATCCTATATAATAATGGTTCTTAGATATACAAAGATTAAAGTCGTTTCCGTGGAGGCAGCCTGATGCATGGGTGGCACAAGGAGTCCGTTGTATTCTTTGTTGTCTCATTACTGGCTGCTTCAATAGACGAAATGGGAAAGTCATTATGTCTTCTCTCTCACTACTGCTACTTAATCTCACTCTTTCCCTTCCCAATCAAGCAAGCAAACAGACAGACATACAAAAAAAGTAAATAGGCAGACAAACAGACACACAGACATACAAACAAGTAAACAGACAGACAAACCGATGAAGTCTGACTTGAAGGCACAAGCGGCAAGTTTATGGGACAGACTTTCTTCCTTAAGCTGACCAATGAG
>OX030966.1:5126392-5133892 GCA_943735955.1 Piscicola geometra | reverse complement strand
CATTATTTACCAGCATGAAATTGGATTTTAAACACCTATTATAATGGTTGTTATTATTATTAATTGTATCATCATCATCAAACATCATGTAGAGAAAAGGACTCTTTGAGTCTGAGACTGATCTTTTGGTCCTTCATCTTCCACGATAATCTCCGCAGTTTAGAAAACAATTTAAAGTTTTTTAAAAGTTAAAAAGATTTGAAATGTTCGATAATGGAATCGTGATTGGATGTGTCATCAGAAGGCTTTAGAGGTGAATGGAAGGGAGTGTGGGAGGGTGGATTATGGTGGTTCATACGAGAAAGGTTTGAAGAGGAGTAAAATACAATGATGAAATGGAGAAATGTGGGAGGTTGCAATGGGTGGATGGCAGGAGACAGAGCTGGTAGAGAATGGAGGAAGTGTGGGAAGGTGTGAAACAGTGGTTGATAAGAGAGAGGTTTGGGAAAGTAAAATATAATAATGCAATGAAGGGTGTTGTTAAGGTGGTGCATACCCAAAATAAAGAAAGAAATTTTGTTGAAAGATATAAGGCTGGTGGGATGGTATTTGTATGACAACATTGCAGGAAGATGGTTCCTTTAATGGAATCTACGAGAGTTTTGGAGACGTCAACAAAATCATTAGATTTAAAAGCAAAAATCTCAAAATAACTCAGAGAAAAAAATTCGATTTTTTGTTGAGATGTGCAAATTTTCATGGACTCCAAAAGAGGGTTTATTAGGAAAGAGCTTTTGAGTATTAAAGGATCTGTGTAATGGCTGATCGGAGTTGATGGGACGGTGATCGGAGATCGTCGTTGAGGGGCATGGCATTATAAAACACTATTGAAAGGAGGTATTAAGTCTGCTCAAGACTGCTTTGTGTGTATTCCGATGACTACATTCGACTTTCCATTGCAACGTGATTACTTAATTAATATATTCTTTCCCTGTGAAGCTCATTGCTTTTGGCAACACATAAAAGTCTGAGAATAAATTGCTCCTGAAAACACAGACATGACAAGTCTGTGTTCTTTGGATTTTGCAAACTCTATTTTTCATCATTCACATGCAGGTTTTTAAAAAAATTTCAAAGTGACTACCGTAAGCCTTCAATTCATTCTTGCACAAATTTAAGATTTTTTAGCTTTCAAATATACATTTTTAGTTTTTAAAGTAGAATAGAACTCCAAACGTAAATGTATCTGTTTCAGTGGAAGTACCTACGAGCGCATGCATCAGGAACACGTCATGGAATATTCCTTATGTAACACCTTACAAACCCACTCGTCTGAAAGGCTTTCTTGACTGACACCTTTCAATAGTAGAAGGAATAGTAATATTATTAGCAATAGTAGTCGTTTTTGTATTTGTCTTTTTTGGCTTTTTTCATTTACTAGCGCCACTCCAATTTTTTTATCTTTTAGAACTAATAAATATTTTTTACCATTTTTAGTGTATGTAATCAAGCTGAAAATGGAAACCTTAAAAAGACTAATGGACACAATATGAAGATGGCGTGATGCAGTGACGGGAAGGAAGGGAGGGGGAGGTGTAAGGAAACTATGTAAGCACCATTCAAAGTATAATTTTTTTAAAACTACCTTTCACGTGAAGGGCAGGTGGTGTGGTTGTTCTTGTGTGAGGAGTCTTTGTTACTTTTTCAAGCACACATCGGAGCATTCTAACTCACGCTAGGCTGCTTTTGTCTTGTGAAGGGCAAGTGGAGATGATGCATTCAAGAAAAAGAAGCTGAGATCATTGCAAGTAATATTTCGTTTTTTGCACGACTATGTAATCTTCCAGATTCAGTTTATGGTGGCATTGACACTTCCTCAGTCGAGAATTCAGACGTTAGTCGTTGGAGAGTTTGTGTTGTTCAAGGAGCGGCTAACTAAATCACTTCTCGCCTCACTAGCTTCAATTGTATCATTTTTTTCCTATTGTATTCAGTGTATCTCATTGTATGTAATGTTTCTTATTGTACTGTACTGTATTGTATTTTATATTTAAAAACTTTTTTTAATTTTTTCATGTAACAAACGCTTCTCCCTCTTCTCCTGCATCTCAAGTGATAATAGTGTTAGATGAGGAGAGAAGAAAGAAAGACCAGAAGTGAAACTTTAAAAAATGAAAGATGATTCTTAGCGGTGCCATAACTCAGGACCCGTCTAGCTTCTTCTTCCTAGAAGTAGTAGTAGTAGTAGAGATGGTGGTAGTAGTAGTAGTAGTAGTAGTAGTAGTAGTAGTAGTAGTAGTAGTAGAGATGGTGGTAGTAGTAGTAGTAGTAGTAGTAGTAGTAGTAGTAGTAGTAGTAGAGATGGTGGTAGTAGTAGTAGTAGTAGTAGTAGTAGAAGTAGTAGTAGTAGTAGAGATGGTGGTAGTAGTAGTAGTAGTAGTAGTAGTAGTAGTAGTAGAGATGGTGGTAGTAGTAGTAGTAGTAGTAGTAGTAGTAGTAGTAGTAGTAGAGATGGTGGTAGTAGTAGTAGTAGTAGTAGTAGTAGTAGTAGTAGAAGTAGTAGTAGTAGTAGAGATGGTGGTAGTAGTAGTAGTAGTAGTAGTAGTAGTAGTAGTAGTAGTAGTAGTAGTAGAGATGGTGGTAGTAGTAGTAGTAGTAGTAGTAGTAGTAGTAGTAGTAGTAGTAGTAGTAGTAGTAGTAGTAGCAGTAGTATTAGTAGCAGCAGCAGCAGTAGTAGTAGTAGTAGTAGTAGCAGTAGTAGTAGTAAAAGTAGTAGTAGTAGTAGTAGTAGTAGTAGTAGTAGTAGTAGTAGTAGTAGTAGTAGTAGTAGTAGTAGTAGTAGTAGTAGTAGTAGTAGTAGTAGTAGTAGTAGTAGTAGTAGTAGTAGTAGTAGTAGTAGTAGTAGTAGTAGTAGTAGTAGTAGTAGTAGTAGTAGTAGTAGCAGCAGTAGTAGTAGTAGTAGTAGTAGTAGTAGTAGTAGTAGCAGCAGTAGTAGTAGTAGTAGTGCGTGTGTGTGAGTGGAGGGACAGCGGCTGGAAGGAACGTGCCATGGAATGCTGGAAAGGGGCTTAGTGCATGACAAGATGTGATCTATCGAGGGCTGTGATGGCATGCGAAGTGGTTTGCTTGATGTGGAACGGAGGACTCGAAACAAATAAGCATTAATTTTACGGAGATTTTACAAATTATATCGATGCAAACTGCATGCACTAATGACGGGAGAAGGCCTTCCTAGTCGCAAGTAGTTCGTCATGCTGGCATTCAAGCTCACAATGAGCAGGAAGACTACATCAAGAGGCAGAAACGCTTGCACATGACCTTTTTTACCGACCTGCATCCTCCCATCCCTTCTTTTTTTCTTCTTTTTTTCTTTTTTTACTTTTATCTGTTTTTTCCTGTTTTAATCTTTGTCTTATTCTTTTTTCCTATTCTTTTTTTGCTTTAATCTGTTTTTTCCTGTTTTAATCTTTGTCTTATTCTTTTGTCCTATTCTTTTTTCTTTTTAATTATTAATCTATGTTTCTAATTTCTCTTTCCTCTCCGGTTTATTTCTTTCTTCTTCTATTTACTCCGGCTCCACGTCTCTGACAGATTTATGGAAGGACTTCTTGATTCGCGAGAGCATCATCTGTCTCTATGATTATTATTTTTTTTCTTCTTCTTCTTATTCTTCTTCTTTCAGCTTGCTTTGTTTCATTTCTATTCTATTTATATTGCTATGGTTATTTCCATAAATACATAGCGGTTTGCAGGGACCCGAGCCGATTTATTACGCAGGTAGAAGAGTACAGTTTAAGTAGTACTCCGAATACTCACAGTGACAGGCGTGTTGGCATGCACAAAATAAAGTTTGGCTTTTTACTTTTCACCTACACCAAGAGTGTCGCAACCACTACATAATCCCCATCCACACCCTTCCACCTCTACAGTCCCACCACCAAACCACTCACTTCCACTTCCACGCTATCTTCCATACAACAACACCACCACTTCCACACAATCTTCCATACAACAACAACACCACTTCCACACAATCTCCCATACAACAACAACACCACTTCCACACAATCTCCCATACAACAACAACACTTCCCGGATACATTCAATCAAGTATACAAAGCCTAAACTTGCCTTAATGATGACGTTTAGAGCGCAATAAAGCTATTTTTAAATTGATTTTAAGTTTTATATTCCAGTGATCTGCTTGGCATTGCCTCTCAGAGAAGAGTTAAACAAAGAATCGATTGCTTTCTTCTGATTGAGAAGCACACTAAACACTAGTTTTTCTCAGACTAAGAAGTTCACTGTATACCAGCTCTTTCTCGATGCAAAACACTGTTTTGAATGCGTGTCGAGCTTCGGAAACACAAATACATGTTTTTGTTGTTGCTTGAAGTTGCAGTTGGATGGTTGTTTCATAATGTACATATCTCTACGCAATGCTTCAGGTCAAGAAGAATGATTAAGTTTTTTTGTGGATAATTTATTCAAAATAAAAGACACCAAGCACGCATGCAAAACTAAGATGATAGCACGCAGTCGCAAGATGGCGATGCATCAATGGAGGAATAAAACGATGCAAGGAGGAATTACTTGTGATGGATCCTTCAGTGACAACGAAGAAGGAAGATGAAATGCAGCTTTCGGCAAAAATGTTCTTTACATGCTTATCTCATGTGTTTTTCTATGTCTTCATTAGTCTTCCAGGATGAGAGTGATGAAAGTAATGGTGGTGATGATGATGAAAAAAATAATCATGAAAGTAGTAATCATGATGATGATTGTGCTTTTTGGCTCTTTTTTTGGCGCATTAAGTCTCGTTATAAGCCTTGTTGCAATCTTGAACCTGTCTCCCGAGCTGTGGATGGTCATTGGATCAGACGGTAGTCTTATGGAACAAGTGTAAAAGGTCCCGATTCTTCACGTACGTCGAAAGGTGAATTAAGTTAAAATAAAATAGCCTTCTACTGATTCTTTGAAAAGAAAAATAATTCAGTGGTAAGTTTTTCGCCAAAAATATTGTACAGCGGTGATGAAGACCCTAGGAACGCTGGAAAATGAAAGAGGTTAATTATTTCAGGTTTTTAAGCAGCCCATCCCTACTCCAGCCCTGACGTCACTCTGTCGGCATGGTAACGTGGTCACAAGGCAGCAAATCAGCGTCAAGTCCACACACATGGGTGAATCTCATTGGTTGTTTCATCAGAAAGTTTCCAACGGTGCAACTTCCCCCAATGTTGTTGTTGTTGTTGTGGTAGTTGTTGTCGTGGTAGTTGTAGTTGATACTATCAGTGTAGTGGGCTGTGTTGTTGTTGTTGTTGGTGGTGAGGGAGTGGCAATACGTGGTGTTACTTTCTCCATCGTCGGGATCTCTCCTCATCCCACACACCACCCGTTGCGAGGTCAGCTCTTTCCCTTCCCGCAGTCTACTGTTGTTGTGGTGGATATGTAGTGGATTGAGTTTTAGACACACAACAACAGCAAGTGTAACTTCATAACTTCGACAAAATATTTACAGCGGTAATGAAGACCCGATATGTCTATTTGTCAAATAAGGTTTGATTTTATATTTTCACGAGACGTTTCCATGGAGCCCCTGCTAACTTTTTCTTGGCGTAGTATCGCTTATGGCAGGACAGCACCATGGTGAGAAGCAGAACTCCGATCAAGACACCCAGCACCAGCCCCACCATCACCGCCACCAACAAGCCTGAAAATAAAATGATAAACTTTTTGAACCACTCGCTAGAGGGATCGAATAAAATTTCTTTATTTTAAACACAACAACTTAATTTCCTTACAACTTCGCCTTATACCTAAGGGGTAAATGTCGTTGCTTTCGTTGAAGACGATGCTAGACTTGAGGCTTGGGGCTTCTGTATGGTGTTGTAGTTTACTCTCTGCCAATACGCAACAATGTTGCATTGCAACATACAACAGGATTAACTAAATAACATGTTATACAACATATTACACTAAAAATACAAAACAAACATCATTCACGTGTCGTTAATGCGATAAAGTTTCAGTAGCTGCCACAAACGCATTTAAAGGTTCCACAAAGACGTGTGTGTTTTGTTTCAGAAGGTTTTGAGGCCTTATTTATATGCCTAGCTTGCCATTCATTCGACGCGAAACAAAATTCGAGATTAAAAAAACAAAGAAAAAAGAATTTTGTAGGCAACAGACATTCCTGCGTCATCCGCTGTAAATGAATCTGATTTATAAATTCTGGAACTCAATTTATCATTTGGCATTGTTGCAGGCCCAGAAACCAGCTGGAATTTTTTCGGTTTTTTCCGCCAACCAACTACCCATCTGTATTTTCTCTAGCAACACCCCATGCACACTTTCTTTCTCACGCACTCATACAAACACACACGCACACAAAAATTAAATTTCTCGGCAAAAAGACTCACCAACAGTACAGTTATCCACGAATCCAAACCACGTGTCTCCTTGGCACACAATGCTCCACATCTGTTGAGCATTCAACCACTATAATAACACCGCAACAACAATACAACAACACAATTGCAACAACGTTACAACAACAATACAACAACAATACAACAACACAATTGCAACAACTCTACAGTAACGTTACAACAACAATAAAACAACACCACTACATCAACACCACAACATCAACACCACAACATCAACACCACAACATCAACACCACAACATCAACACCACAACCTCAACACCACAACATCAACACCACAACATCAACACCACAACAGCAACAACACAACAGTAAAATGACACTAAATCAACATAGCATGAAAACTCCATGAGCGGTACACATGACAAACATCCCAAGCGTCAAGCCCTCATCCCCAAATCCAATGAATATCAATTATCCAGATTATGAGCTTCATAAAGACAACAAAATTTTAAAATTTTACGCTACATAAACACAACTAAATATTCTAATTAAGTGCTAAATAAATACCATTTAATATTTAAATTAAGCGCTTCACAAAGACACCTGTGATGTGTAATTGCAGACGATCTTGGCCTGTAATCCTTGCCTCTTCATGTGGCCTCCCCTGGGCACTACGGGATCTGCACAGCCTACCGCTGGAGGAGTGATGATGATGATAATGATGATGGTGATGATGGTGTTGGTGGTGAGAATGATGATGATGATGTTGATGGTGGTGATGATGATGATGGTGGTAGTGGTGATGGTGGGGGTGGGGGTGATGGTGGTATGATGATGAGGATTCTTGAGATAAGATTGATGATGCTAGTAATGATGAGTATAATTGTGATAGTGGTGATGATGATGATGATAAAAAAGAAAAAAAAGACGAAGATAATAATGGTGATGATGATGATGATGATGATAATGATGAGAAAGTGCCTGTGGAAATGATGATGATCGTGATTGCATCATTATATCATCATAATTGTGCAATAGCAATGATTTTGATAGCGTGAGAATAGCTGGAACACTGAAGGCGGACAGATTATGACGTTAGTGAGGCTGCTGCTGCTACTCTGGGGAGTGGCGCGCACTTTGTAGTGGTAGGAAAAAAGTAAACTTAAAAA
>OX030966.1:5033892-5121392 GCA_943735955.1 Piscicola geometra | reverse complement strand
GATAAGAATTATGATGATAAGAACTATGATGATAAGAATTATGATGATAAGAATTATGATGATAAGAATTATGATGATAAGAATTATGATGATAAGAATTATGATGATAAGAATTATGATGATAAGAACTATGATGATAAGAATTATGATGATAAGAACTATGATGATAAGAATTATGGTGATAAGAATTATGATGATAAGAATTATGATGATAAGAATTATGATGATAAGAATTATGATGATAAGAATTATGATGATAAGAATTATGATGATAAGAATTATGATGATAAGAATTATGATGATAAGAATTATGATGATAAGAATTATGATGATAAGAATTATGATGATAAGAATTATGATGATAAGAATTATGATGATAAGAATTATGATGATAAGAATTATGATGATAAGAATTATGATGATAAGAATTATGATGATAAGAATTATGATGATAAGAATTATGATGATAAGAATTATGATGATAAGAATTATGATGATAAGAATTATGATGATAAGAATTATGATGATAAGAATTATGATGATAAGAATTATGATGATAAGAATTATGATGATAAGAATTATGATGATAAGAATTATGATGATAAGAATTATGATGATAAGAATTATGATGATAAGAATTATGATGATAAGAATTATGATGATAAGAATTATGATGATAAGAATTATGATTATAAGAATTATGATGATAAGAATTATGATGATAAGAATTATGATGATAAGAATTATGATGATAAGAATTATGATGATAAGAATTATGATGATAAGAATTATGATGATAAGAATTATGATGATAAGAATTATGATGATAAGAATTATGATGATAAGAATTATGATGATAAGAATAATAATCAGAATAATAATCAGAATAATAATCAGAATAATAATCAGAATAATAAGAATAATAATAAGAATATTCAAAATATTCAGAAAAAAAAGAATATTCAGAAAAATAAGAATATTCAGAAAAATAAGAATATTCAGAAAAATAAGAATATTCAGAAAAATAAGAATATTCAGAAAAATAAGAATATTCAGAAAAATAAGAATATTCAGAAAAATAAGAAAAATAAGAAATCTAATTGAGAAAGTTGACAGGCGACAAATGATTGCAAAGCACGCGGTGGGTGCAGGCCTGTGGCCGATTGTTCATCAAGGCATTTAAGATCAATTTAATTAAATGTCCAGTCATCTAGGTGTGTGCTGTCAAATACATGAACCGCATACACTTAAGTGTGTTGTTGCGTGTTGGGCTTTGTTGGGAGAGAGGGGTGTTGGGGTGTGTTGGGAGAAGGGGGTGTTGGGGTGTGTTTTAGTGTATTTTGTGGTGTGTGTGTGTTTAGATGTTGAGTGTTTGTGGTGTGTGTAAACGTGTTTTTGTAAAAGAGGTGAGTTTTTTATGTGTTTAGCTTGTTTCAGGATTTCTTTTGAGATTTTTTTCCTTACTTTTACAGCCTCAACTGCCATACCAATCTCAACTACACACTCTTCACCCATCCTCCATGCATTAAACTTTTAATGTTTTCCAGCCTCAGTGGTCTTGCTGCTAGCTCAGGTCCACGCCATTTGTTGATTTTTTAAATCATTTTTTTATTTAAACGCAGGTCTGTTGCAGGAAATATTTTAAAACGTTTTTTTGTTGTTTCATAGAACAAAGAATAATCCAAAAAGGCCCGCAAAGCAAAGCTTTTAAGGTCTTGAGAAGTTGAAACAACGTTGCTGGTGATGATAATGATTTCTTTTTCGTGTTTTTTCAAATAGATTCTGTTTCAAGAGGTGTTTCATAGTCCTCTCCTCACTAAGTAATACGCGATGCCGGGAATCGAACTCACGACCTTCATAGTAGCGTCCTAGTAGTTCTTTTCATTACGATATCTTTTATAAATTTTACTGTTATATTCATTTCTTTTTTTAATTTATGTAGTACTTTGCAGCGACAAGGTTAATCTATGAAATACTGTCAGATAAGGAAATGAACATTGTATATGAGAAAAATAAGTTCTAAAAAAGAGAAAGAAGCCATAAAGAAGGAAAAGAATATAAATAAATAGAAAAATAAATAATTATGATAATAACAACTATAGAAAAGAAACAACAAGCCCATCAAATAAACTTTTTAATAATCATCATAAGCAACAACATAAACAACAAAACTACTACATACTCACTACTTCCACCCAGTGTGTTTTCGCGCCTCAAATGTGGGTGCATCTAACCACCCTGCCCATCCAGATCTGGGACCTGCCAGGAATTCTTAAACCACAAGTTTGGTGAATGCAGTTTCAGCAGTGGAAGACTGAATCACATCTGAAAATAAGAAATTAAAAAATTTGAAAAAGAGCTCTCTAAACTGAACAGGTATCACACTGGACACCATTCGGTGATCAGAGGTGCCTAACACAGAACCGGTCTGAGCCGAGTCAAAGTGTTCAGACTATGCGATGAAGATCATGGGTCAGAGGCACATCTCTGGACAGACTGCCCAACTTTGGAGATGGAGCGAATCGAGGAAGGAATGGAAGACACAAAATAGAATTGACCCCGAGTCTGGCAGGAAGATGCACAGTTGGTAGTAACAATTCTCCCCAGACTGCGCAGTTGCTCGAATATAACAACAACAATAACAAAAACAACAGCAAAAACAATGACAACAGCAACAAATTATTGCACAATATGGTATTGTTACTTTTGCAGGCTTCTGCTTCCTATTCTATTATTTCGTTTTTATTTTATTAATATTTTATTTTAATTAATTCTATATTTAATTTTCTTTTATTTGATATAATTAATATTATGATTATTTCATTCTTATGATACGTAGTGTAATATACTTATTATTAATATTCTTTTATTTTTATTTCTCTTCTTTTTATTATTGCTGTTAAGCAGGCACGATCAAACGGCGAGAGGGGCTTAAAGGCAGGAATTAGGCGAATAAACATGCTCTAGTTGTTGTGGTGTTGGTGTCATGGCGGCACTTCCGGTCGATTGTCTTTCTCTTTTTCCTTCCTTCCTTCTTTTTTTCTCTTCTTTTTCTTTTTTCCCTCCTTCCTTCCCTCCCTCCTTCCTTCCGGCCTTACGAACAAGTCAATTGCTTATTTGGCACCAGCCGTCGCCATCATTCTTACTCTTATTATTATTATTATTATTATTATTGGTATATTATTATTTTTATTGGTATATTATTATTATTATGTTTAAATATATATATATTTTGTATTAATTAAAATTTTTTATTATATTTTTTTAATGTTCTTATTAGTTTTATGTTTTCCTGCATTTTTGTTTTTGTAGTGAAAGTGTATTAACGACCCTGCTCCAAAACGCTAGCTCTCAATACGTGTGTGTGTGTGTGTATGTGTGTTTGTGTGTGTGTGTGAATGTTTTAACGTGAGTGTGTGTGTGTGTGTGTTGGTGTGCGTTTTCAAAAAGCATTTCACACCACCACCAGCATGTAGCACACAGACGCACCGTGGTATGTGATGAGGTAGTGCACAGGGGTGTTGAGGTGGTTGACCGGAAGTAGAAGAACTTCGGCGGAAGAAGAAGAAGTAAGTAGGACATGAACTTGTCTCTGATTGGTCGAACAAGAAGTCACCTTGGTGACGTTGCCAACCAACCCTCCATCCATCTCACTTATGGTTGCATAGTGATGGCAGTTGTCAGGGAGATGGGAGGAGGAGAGGGCAAGGGGAGGCTGGGTGAGGGGAGGATGGGTGATGTGGGGTCGGTAGTGCATGTGTGAGTGGTGGGTGTGTGTCTTTTTGGCTTGCCATCGTTTGTGAGAGAACTCTTGCCGTTCTGGAAAGTCGCCTGTCAATTCTTTTCGATAGTTTTGGTGTTGTTGTTGATGTTGGTGTTGTTGATGTAGTTGTTGTTGGTGTTGTTGTTGTTGTTGTCGAGTACTTCTTTTTGACGTTTTTTGAAAAAGTGGTCGTTGCAACTCTCGCTGCCTTGTGTTTTTCGCTTGCGTCTGCTCGCTAAACATCAACGAGCGACGTTTCAGCGGCCCTCCCCCGCCCGCCCCGCTGCCTGATGTAATCACATCTTGCAGAAGGAGAGAAGGATGTGAGAGAGAGTCGAAGGAAGATGGAGATGGGAGAAGGAGGGGGGATGATGAAGGTGGGAGAGAATGATGAGAAGAGAGGGGTAGGGGGGATTGTAACGGGGCAAGTCTGGTTGCGACGCCGAAGTCTTCCAGCGTGAAGTTGAGTTTTTTTCCTTTCTCAACGGCGATCACCCACGGACACTTTGCGCCTCCCGCTCCAGTCTCCAACAGCAGTAGACTTGAAAGACTGCCGTGTGATTTGCTGAGTGGTTTTTTGTGGTAGTGGCTTTCAAACTTGCCGTGGTAGTTGTGGCTGCTGGTGTAGTAGTGGTTGTTGTTGGCGTGATTTTGGTTGTGGTTGTTGTTGTGGTTTTTGTTGTTGTTGTCGATATCGTCCGCTCTGCAGTGGAAAGGCGATTTCGTTTCAACTGTGGGATTTTTATAGAAGAACAAAATAATGAGATAATAAAAATACAATATAAAATATTTAAATAAAATAGTTTTTATATAAAAAATAAGCAATATCAATAAAATAAAGATTTAAATAAGACATTTTAAATTAATAATAATTTTTTAAAAGCTTTTAAAACTAATAATACCAGTAAAAATAGCTTAATTTCGTCAGATAGCAAGGGACGTAGATAGATGAATGGACTAAAAGTGCAACCAAAAAACACAGCGCTACACAAATTTTTAAGTTGATGCAGGGTGTTTTTCACTCGTTTCCAATCAAAGCAAGATTTATCCATCAATCACCCTCACTATGAACCAGGGGTCTCTTCTCATCCAATCAACCACCGCAATTAAACTAAAAAACCGATTGCTAGCCCTCAATCAGCAATCATAATGCTATCCTTCACCATTTGAGCCACCACCACCACTACGAAGCTGTGACCCGACCACCATTATTTATTCATCACCACTATCATCATTCCCCCCCACAACACCACCACCACTACTACCACCACCACCCACTCTTCGTGCAAGTGTAGTCGGCTTCCAGGTAGGGCATGATGTCTGGAATGCAGGTGTGCAGACTGTTCAGACTGTCGTCAGGAATCGACATCTCACAATGGCGTCTGCCGGAGCATCTGAGTGGTTAGGGCATTCGATAAATGATTTTAATTGATGATTTAATTGAATTAAAAATGTATTTCACAATATATTCATCCCAATTGTTTTTTTAAAAATTAAATTTGTTTTATTTAAACATATTTTAATTCCAATGAATTGTTTTATTAACCTATGTTAATATAAATCTATGTATTATATTCAATTAATTTCGCCACATGTCTGAAACCTTTTCCCATCTACCAACCACCAACCATCCACCAACCACTCACCAACCACCCACTAACCACCCACCAACCAACCACCCACCAACCCTCCAACCCCCCACCAGCCTTCCAACCCCCCACCAACCAACGACCCACCAACAACCAACCACTGCAGCACAAGCAACGAACCTCTGGTCAAGATACAAGAGCACATCGGAACCACACCCCATGTTGATGTCAGATTTGAGGCAGTCACTCTTCTTCATCCTGCCGTAACGAGCACTTCTCATCACCAGCACCTCCTCGCTGCCGCAGCTGACGTTAAAGGAGTTTGGAAAGCAGTAGTCTCGGAGTTCTGTGGGGGGGGGGGGGTGCAGTAGTGTGATGTAGGGGTGCAGTTGTGGCGTTGCAATAGTTTTGGTGTGGTGGTGCAATGGTGGGATGTGGTGGTACAATGGTGGAATGTGGGGTGCAGTGGTTGGAGTGTAGTTGAGTGGGGGTTTAGTAGTGCAGTGGTGGGATTGTATGTTGTAGTGGTGGAGTGTTGTGGTGTAGTGCTGTGGTGGTGGGAGTGAAGTATTGCAGTAGTGGAGGGATGGTGTTGTAGTGGTGGGAGTGTAGTGTAATGGGTGGGTTTATAGGGATGGGAGTATGGTGTTGGGTATGGGGTTGTAGTGGTTTGGGTGCTAGTGTGGATGTGGTTCCAAAAAAATGATGATAGTGTGATGTGGGTGAAGGTAAAATAGGGTTATGTGTGGGGTGTAGTGGGTTTGAGTGTTGGGAGTTTGGTTAGAGTGGTATTTTGGATCTTTTGTTCGTTTTTAACATGAACATATTTTTTTGCTACGTGTTTGTGGCTGGGTCAATGCCCGCATTTCAGAATCTTTTACTACCATCATCATCAACGTCTCTTAATCCTCATCATCGCTATCAATATTTCCATCATTATCATCATCATCACTCTTTCCATTATTGTAAGCATCACCATTTCTTGGTCATCATCATCCCCACTTCCATCACCATTACCATCACCATCACCACTTCTCTATTGAAGCATGGCGCTATTGAACTCATAGTCAATCACCACCACCATGGCCACAGCAGTACAACAGCACGACCACAGCACCACGGTAGCATCACAGCAGCACCACAGCACCACGGTAGCAACAGCAGCACCACCACAGCACCACAGCACCACGGTAGCACCACAGCAGCACCACAGCAGCACCACGGTAGCAACAGCAGCAGGAGCTGATCATGGCATGTGACTCTATTGTGCGCCTGCACTCGTTCCCACAAACATTATGCATTCCACGCTCTAAAGCACCCACCCAGACGCCCCTTTAGTCGCCTTCTTATTGCAAGGGAATTGTTCTCTGAGCGTATTCAGACCTTTGTGTTGGAACTATCGAATTGCGTCCATTGTGTTGTGTTGGGGTGCATTGCATTGCATTGAATTTGAATGGAATGCATTGAATTTGATTGAATTGCATTGTTTTGCATTGCATTGCATTGATTATTTTGAATCGCAGTGAATTGCATTGCATTGCTTTGTACGAAAAGACTTAACTGCGGCTTTCTTCCTCGAGTTTTCAATTACGGCGGCATTAGCGAGGTACGTTGATTCCTGTATGTTTTTAGACCCTCTTCAGCTCCTGCAAATACTTTCGAATCTTGGAATGCCTTTTGGGTAATATGGAAGGCTTATCTGCAAGAGAATGCTAAGAGGCAGGATAAATTATTGGAGATTTGATACCGAAATGGGTGCACTTGAAACGGAAGGATAAAATAATTGGTCTCAAGCCGTTTGGGTTGGTGCCGATTCAGCCGCATCGTGTGAGATTGTGAGTGTTCCGAATCACTGGAACACAAAAGTCGCTTGCGTCGATGCAGACAGCTCATAATTGATTAGGCAAATCCTTCTTTGCAGTGGTAAGCCTGCGGGATCTCGTCTATCCCTCCATCACCACGTCTTAAGGACGCAGTGGAGATGCAGGAAAAAGAGTGGAAAAATGTAAAATGGGGAAAAGGGTGTAGGTAAAGAGTGAAATAGGAGGGAGATGAAGGTGGTAGAATGAAATAGAGAAAGGGTGAGGGTGGAGTGGTGAAAGTTTAGTGTTCAAATAGTGGAGAGAGGGAAGGGGAGAAATGAAAGGATGGAATGGCAGATGGTGGATTGATGAAGTGGCGCATTCCAGTGCGGTAACAAAGAGTACAACCGTTTGTGACATTGAAGTGGTGTCAATGCACGAAGCCTACAAACCTCAACCAAGAGGTTAATGTAGCTACAAAGCACCCCCTGGAGATAGTGCCCTAGGGACCTTGGTCAGTAATTTAAGGTAGTTGTTTAGGAGGAGCCCTCGAGCAGACTGAACATAAAGATATCAAGCTGAACTCATCCACTTTCATTCTTTCCTCGTCTGCTCACTCCATCATTCCATGTTTTTTCAAAGTTCCCATTTATTCGCTTCGTTATTTATTCTCGAACATACATGCCAGGTCGTTGCGACCGATTCACGCTCGTTTGTGGACAGCATAGAGCAGTTTCTTCCGCTTTAAAAACTTCATCCTACAATAACCATCTATTAACCTCTTTTTCTTAAAAAATTTCAACTTAAAAAAAAAGAATTTTTTTAATAATTTTAAATTAAGGGCCACACCATCTACAAACCACACCAAAGCAACCTATCCATCACATTTTCAAAGCAATCAGACAGAATTTTTCTAAATTCTTATTTCAAATTCTCCTTTCTCCATGACTGAAGTCTCAGTTGTACAACATTAATTGCAGTGAATTCAAGAATAAAGATTTCTTCCGACTCTACAGCATTTACGTATAATAACGTCACCATGCTTTATTTTCTCTACAAATACTGCACTGTCAATGCCACATCAAAGAGCTAGAACCTGAATAAACAAAGTATCGGAAGCTGACATATATTATGGCGACCAACAAATCGTTTTCTCGCAAGACAAATGGTTCGGAGATGGCATCGGTCTTCTGAGGCAGTTGTCCTACGTGCCTCGGTCAACTTCAAGACCTGCTTGTTCCAACAGAAGTCTTCGATACATTTCCTTCCAGTACTGCAAGAACAAACTCCAAGAAATCCATCTGGAGTATGGACTATAGAGTATAGCCCTCAAGCTTGCCAAGGAGTAGAATTGAGGCGTAATCAATGCAGCAGACGGCTTCTTATCGGGCTTCAAGTGGCGCAATGGGTTCAGATGTGACACCGAATCAGCATAAGGTAATTGCTTGACGTCGAGTTTTGCTGTGATGATGATGAGACGTGAAGGGATGCCTTGGTGTGGGAGGTTGACAAGGTTGTAGTGGTGTACGTCCTATTTACTAAGTTTTTATTATTTTTTAATGATTTTTAATTCTATTTTAATTATGGTGTAAATAATTATTACAAAGTGTTGTTGAAATGGATAAAGTGGATAAGTCTAGGATTGCACGAAGACGGGTGTGGAATGGTGGAAATTGTGAAAAAGGAAAAAACACATCGTTGCAGTCTTTATGGAAAGCAGCAATTCAACCTTTGCAAGATAAATAAGTGATAAAAAGATTGGAATTACAAGAGTATAATGAAAGCAGAAGAAGGCAGTAATGGCGGATCGGATGGAAGTCATAACTTTGAGCCTTTATTCCTACTTATGCCTCGAGGAGAGAAATAATATTACGTTGATAAAAATAATAACTGTAATCAGCATTTATTATTGTCCTTTTTATTAGTTTTTTTATTAGTCTAATACTAGCTTTGGTACCAGAAACGGTATCAGTATTACTACTACTGCTACTACTACTACAGTAGCAGTAGCAGTAGGAGTAGTGGTAGTAGTAGTAGTAGAAGTGTAAGAAGTAGCAGTAGTAGTAGTAGTAGTAGTAGTAGCAGTAGTAGTAGTATTAGTAGTAGCAGTAGTAGTAGTAGTATTAGTAGTAGTAGTAGTAGTAGTAGTAGTAGTAGTAGTAGTAGTAGTAGTAGTAGTTGTAGGAGTAGTAGTAGTAGTAGTAGTAGTAGTAGTCATAGTAGTAGTAGTAGTAGTAGTAGTAGTAGTAGTAGTAGTAGTAGTAGTAGTAGTAGTAGTAGTAGTAGTAGTAGTAGTAGTAGTAGTAGTGGTAGTAGTAGTAGTAGTAGTAGTAGTAGTAGTTGTAGCAGTTGTAGTAGTAGTAGTAGTAGTAGTAGTAGTAGTAGTAGTAGTAGTAGTAGTAGTAGTAGTAGTAGTAGTAGTAGTGGTTGTAGTAGTAGTAGTAGTAGTGGTAGTAGTAGTAGTAGTAGTAGTAGTAGTAGTAGTAGTAGTAGTAGTAGTAGTAGTAGTAGTAGTAGTAGTAGTAGTAGTAGTAGTAGTAGTAGTGGTAGTAGTAGTAGTAGTAGTAGTGGTAGTAGTAGTGGTAGTAGTAGTAGTAGTAGTAGTACTATAAGTAATAGTTTTACCTCTCTAAAAGTATCAAAGGCAAGGTACTGAATGGCAGAAATATATTAATTTTGGTGCTTCAAAAAAGCAATTATACGTCGCGAAAGCATTCCACACCGCCTTCACACAGCACGAGACGCGTCCAAATGAAAGCAATAGAGGCAAGTGTGATGTGCCAATAGTAGCATCCTGCGTGCACACCTAGGAGTATTAGTGATAGTATTACCATATAACGATTTCAGTAGTGGTTTTTAGTCCTCTCAGGTCCTACCAACCTCCAATTAGTGACCACAGAAGTGACATTTTTGTGTCTTATCCCAATTTTAGAATATTTGATTGTGTCTCCTTGTATCATTTTGATATACAGAGTTTTTATTTACCAGGCTTTATCATATTTTATGTAATGAGAAAATACTTTTGTATATGGTTGTGTATATGGTTGTGTATATGGTTGTGTATATGGTTGTGTATTTGGTTGAGTATTTACTTTTGTATTTGCCTTCATCAAAAATTCCAATTCAGTTCTGCAACGCGTTGTAATGAGAGCGCCCTCTGGTGGCCATAATTGACACTGACATGTGCTCGCGTCAAACAGAAATGCATTGCTGTAATTGGGAAATCACGAATGAATAAAGCGCTAGAGAATCTTCAATTCTTGGCGGGAAAAATTGTATCAGAGGGTTTGAATTTCTTGAAACGTAACAATGGTAATTTTTCAAATTGGCAAAATAATTAGAAACATTAGGTGAGAGGCGGAGAAGCGGTTAAAGAAAGTCTCAGGGGAAGCCGCCTTGGGCATTTCTTTCCTCCACCAAACACATCCCTCCATCAAACTCTTCTGATCAAGACTTCTTTACTTCATTTACTGCCTTTTTCATATCTATTTTTTCCATCTATTTACTCGTACATTTACCACTCCACTCTCACAACAATTCTTCATCACTACACCCTATGATTTTACCCCCAATCAACTCTCACCTTCTACTCCCTCTCTCACTTTTTTCCATCTTTCATTTTTTCCCCTCTCACCTTTTTTTCCATAATCCCTCCCCCTCCATAACTCCATCCAGTCAGCTTCCTCCTCTTCCTTCTTCTCCTCCGAGAAACCTCCTCAATATACATCTCCCTTATCGTGCGGGGCGAATTAGCATGCGCGGAATTAAGATTTGAGACTGCAGCAGCAGCTTTTCCATCAGCCTCCGCAGCCAGAAAGCATCTTTTATGAACGTTCCATCTCCCCATAACGACCCTGCTACGCTCCCTCCATACAACATCTTGCCTCTCCTTCATCACGCCATCTCTATCTTTCTATCATCATCATCATCGTCATCATCATCATCATTCTCGTCGTCGTCGTCACCATCCTCTTCATTGTCTCCATCCCATTCTTCTCAATCATCTTCTTCCTCATTCATCATCTTCCTTCTCATCAACATTCTATGCATCACCAAGACAATTAAATACATAAGCCTCTCATCGCTATTTCCATCAATACAACCATTATCATCATCATCATCTTCATCATCATCATCATCATCACTACAGTCACAATCATCATCAGCGCCACCGCCGGCACAGTCGCCATGGCAACACCAATCAGAATGTGCGATTAGGAGGGAGTCAAGACATACATACATAAGAGGCCACAAACTCAAATCTATTGCCACAATTACCACTCTCGTCGGCGTCACTTGTTGTTGTGGTTGTTGTTGTTGTTGTTGTTATGGCTGCTTTTTAATTTTTTTATTTGTTGGAGTGGTTTTTTTTTGGTTGCTTGCTGGTTTGTTGTTATGTTTGCTTGTTGGTTGTGTTGTTATGTTGTTAGGTTACTTGTTGGCATTTTAAATAATGTTGTCGAAGTGTTGTTATTGCGACTATGCTTGATTTTGTTTTGACTTGTGCAAATACTGCGTTCACTGTTTTCAATATTATGTATTGCTGCAAATAACATATCCATCATCATTTTAAATATTACATGGTATTATCCGACAACATCTACAGCCACAACAGCCACAACAGCCAAAGCCGCAACAGTCAGAGCCACAACCACAACAGCCACAACAGCCACAACAGTCAGAGCCACAGCAGCATTATTCGCAAAGAGCCCGAAGCATGAGTGATCGCGATCGATGGGCAGAGGCCATTATTCGGTGGCCATTAATAAAATACAAGCGTCTTCGCCGGCTCTGCAGCGCCTGTAACGGCTCCCATGAGAGCGCTGCCGTAATAGCCCTTCAAATTGCTTTCGTCCGCTTTCGTCGGCCTTTACTAACATTTTGTGATTCTGCAATCATCAGTCCCTCGCACACCCGAATGCCCTGGTGTTTTAGAGCGGAGATTAGCCCGTTTTTTTTTGTTTCAAAGTCTTTATGATTTGCTATGTGAGATGCTTGTGTTAAGTTTTCTCAATTACTTTTCCATTTCCACCCTTATTTTTAACGGATTTTTAGTTTTATTCAGCGTATACTCGTTGTTTCTGTAGCTGTTGCGTAAAATATTGCATGGTTGAAAAGACTTCAACGAAAAGCATTTTGAAACCAGTCCATGGAAAATGTCAAATTAAAACGGCTTTCAGAAATTAACAAATATTTGCATAAAAATGCTTTTCAATCAAGGCAGGTGAGTGCAAAACGGTTGGTTTAAATCTGATTTTCCTGCCACCTGCTGGTCACCAATCGACAATCATTTGGAAAATATAAACCTCTCACCCCACCGACCTTTATCTATTCAAACCATATTCCCAATTTTCTCACACACACATACATCACGTACATTATCAAATCACACATATATTATCACATCACGTACATTATCACACGTACAGTATCACACGTACAGTATCACACGAACAGTACCAAATCACGTGCATTCTACAACGTTAAGAGGGTAATTGGGGGATCGCTTAGGTTCAATTTGCAGCCTTTCATCTCAATGAAGGGCTGATGAGACAGGCATTAGCGCCTGATGTCCCTGCGGACGCATCCCATGCAACACCTCGACCCGCGTGTGTGTGTGTGTCTGCATGCGTGCGTGATGTTATGTGTGTTTGTTTCTGCCTCTGTGTTGGTTTATGTATGCGTGTGTGTTTGTGTGTGTTTTTCTGAACGTATTTATATGTTTTTTTCTGTACGTATGTATGTTTGTATGCGTGTGTTTTTCTGTACACATGTATGTGTGTATGCATGAATCTTCATTGGGTATTTTCAGATTTCTTTAGAGTTGTGTTTGTATTTATGTTTGGATTTTTTTCTGAAAGATCTTCTATTGTTTTCACGCTTGAGGTGGCAGCAATGAATTATGGCTGATATGGTTTTTCTAATGAATACTTTCCATGTCAAAATACAATACAATACAGTATAATACAATACAATACAAAAAAGTATAATACAATACAATACAAAAAAGTATAATACAATACAATGCAATACAATACAATACAACACAGTATAATACAATACAATGCAATACAATACAATACAATAAAATACAATACAATACAATACAGTATAATACAATACAATACAGTATAATACAATACAATACAGTATAATACAATACAATACAGTATAATACAATACAATACAGTATAATACAATACAATACAGTATAATACAATACAATACAGTATAATACAATACAATACAGTATAATACAATACAATACAACAAAGTATAATACATTACAATGCAATAAAATAAAATAAAATAAAATAAAATAAAATAAAATAAAATAAAATAAAATAAAATAAAATAAAATAAAATACAATAAAATACAATACAATACAATACAATACAATACAATACAATACAATACAATACAATACAATACAATACAATACAATACAATACAATACAATACAATACAATACAATACAATACAATACAATACAATACAATACAATACAATATAATACAATACAATACAATACAATACAATAAAATAAAATACAATACAATACAATACAATACAATACAATACAATAAAGTCTAATACAATACAATACAGTATAATACAATACAATACATTACAATACAATACAATACAATACAATACATTACAATACAATACAATGCAATGCAATACAATACTGGGAGTTGTTGCAAGGGATGCATGGCAGAGATGTATCAGAGGCATGAAGGAGCATGCATTCACCGCTCCGTTGGTTCGCTGTGAATGCATGCATTTGAATTCATAAGATAGCCTAAGCATTGATTTGTAAGAATAATGACGTATGTGTGTTTTTTATGTGTTTGTGTGTGTATTTATGGGTTTGTGTGTGTATGTGTGTGTGTATATGTGTGTGTGTTTGTGTGTGTGTGTTTGTGTGTGTGTGTATATGAGTGTGTGCACGTGTGTGCACTATGAAATGATGAGATTGTGATTCTTGTTTGTGTCTATTTACTTAGAAACAAACTTCTGAATGATATTGATGAGGGTAGTGGTGGTGATGATGACGATGATGATGATGACGATGATGATGATGATGCTGCTGCTGCTGACGACGATGATGATGATGGCGGTAGCGGCTGCTATGGAAAAATTTACATGCCTCAAGAACGCAAAAGAATTTCTTCTCAGCGGGCCGCTTCCGTTTTCGGTAATTCCGAGATTTGATTGCCAAAAGAGTATGATTCTTTCGCGCCTTTGCCCTCAGAGTGCATCTTTTCTTTTGCTTTTTTGGCGCCAAACTTCTTTGCGAACATCATCCGGTGAATTGCTTATATATCAGAATTGATTTCTCGCGCTTCTCTGAGGAGCTCAAAAATGACATGTTAATCAAAATTTAAATTCGCCTTCGAAAAGAATTGTAACTGAGTGGATGTGATGGACGTGCCTTGGAACAGCATCTCTTCTTTTTCTCTCCTTCTTCTTTTCTTATTCTTTTTTTTGTTTTTTTTTCATTCCTTCTTTTTTTATCTTTTTCTTTCTTGTCATTTTCTTTTTTTTATTCAAACAGTCATCCTTCTTGAAAACCTATTTCCTGACCAGCACCTCCCTTCTAGTCGAACTAAATGTTCATTAACTAATGCCCCATCCCAAAGTTCTCTCTTTCATCGTCAATGAATCTCTCTTTGCTTGCACCTTCCCACACACATTCCAACACGAAGAGTTGCTGCAAAACCCTTGAAGTCTCCAACAATATCAACACTTTGAAACATTTAAAGTGCCTTTTCCTCCGATAAAAACTCTTCTAAATAACAACTCCTCCAAATAACAACTCCTCCAAATAACAACTCCTCCAAATAACAACTCCTCCAAATAAAAACTCCTCCAAATAACAACTCCTCCAAATAACAACTTCTCCAAATAACAACTCCTCCACATTACAATTCGTACAAGCTCTTGTCAAACCTTACAAAACTTCTTGCTCTACTACCATTCATGTAACGACTGAGGCACTAACAGAAGGCACAACAGACAATATTATTAAATCGAGAGCCTCCAATTGATTCGATCAGCGAATCACCAAGCAATATGGATTCACGCGTGATAAATAAAGATACGTCTTCTTGCTGACACTAGATCGAATTTGTAGATTTTTCAAATATCGAAAAATCGCCTAAACTTTCAATTTTGGACATTTTATTTTACATTTTCTATGTGCATTAAAGAAGATTATTTTTGTAAAAATACCATATTTTTCCCACACAACCACGCACCTATCTTACTCAACCAACAAACCAACCAACCAACAAACCAACCAAAAAACCAACCAACAAACCAACAAACCAACCAACGTACCATTAACCAACCCTCAAACAGCCAATCCTCATCCATCCATCTAATCAACCCCTAAAAAAACAACTCTCAAACAGTCAACTTTCAACCAAACAACCATCAATCAAGAAACCCACAACCAACCAATCAACCTTCAACCAACCAATGTACCTTAAACCAACCCTCAAACAACCAACTCTCATCTAACCAACCAGTTACACCCTCACAAAACCAACCAATCATACCGGAGACTGAAGCCGAAGTGAGAAGGACCAAGTACACAACTCCACACTGGAGCCATGGTCTTCTGCTGCGCATGTCAGTTGGAAAAGGTCACGTGGTGTAGAGGCAAGAGTCAAACCTGTGGGAGAGGAGGGAAGGGGTTGTGGGAGAAGGTTTAGTGCAGTGGGTGGAGAAGGAGGTTGGGGGTGGGGAAAGAAGGGTGATATGGGGGGGGGGGGGGGGGTTGAACGACTGCATGCGTGTCTCTGCAGAAACCTCCACCACCATGACACGTCTTGTCTACGAACCAGCAACGACATTCAGAATTACTTTTTATCTCTTCGACATTTCAAAACTTTTGAAATGCAGTCGACTCTGACGTCACTCGTCCAAATGAAAATGGAACTGTGACGTTGTGATGTTGGCGTTTTTGTCAAAGTCTTATTTTTTTATTATTAATATTATTATTATTATTATTATTATTATTATTATTATTATTATTATTATTATTATTGCTATTATTATGATCAATTTATTATTATTGCGATGTTTTTCCCGCGTTTCAAAGTTTTAATTCAAAACTGTCTTGGCGCTATTTTGCTTCCACCCTTAATTTCTCAAGCGTTTTTTTCAATTCTGGAAGGCTTGGAGGAGCCTTTAGTCGCAAGATTTATTCATTTCGTCCTCTCGATGAGTGGAAAATTAAATATTTTTGGAGTGAAAGGGATACTGTGATTTGAAGCATCAACCAATGCTACTTCATAACTCCACCAGCCCTCCTTCACTCCTCCTTCACTCTCTCCTTCACTTCTTCCATCACTCTTCCATGCCAAAGCCTTCTCTCGTTGGATACTTCTATACTTTAAAGTTTTAATCTTCAAAATGTCTTTAAATATAAAAGAATGCCATTTTCTGTTGAGAAGTCACAGAGCTGCAATGAAGACTCTTCTTCCTCCTCTTTTTCCTCTCTCTCTTTTTTTTCTCTTCTTCTTCTCTCTCCTCTTTCTCCTCCTGCTTTTCCTTTTCTTTCTCTTCCTTCTCTTCTTCCTCTTTCTCCTCTTCCTCTTCCTCTTCCTCTTCCTCCTTCTCCTCTTCCTCTTCCTCCTTCTCACTCCATCATCTCTTACATTCCTTTTGTTTCATCTTCATTTTCCCATTTATTATTTTTCTTAAAAATCCATCTCTCGTCTTCATATGGTAGTCTTTTGATGAAGAAGCCATCATACAATGAGGGACGCCATGGCTTCAGCAGATACAATGCAACAGCCTCCACAATGACATTAAAACCAGGGATTTATCTGTGCAATGCTCTGCAGACTGCTTTGAAGACATTGGGGTTGTTTGTGTGTGTTTATGTGTGTGTGTGTGTGTGTGTGTGTGTGTGTGTGTGTGTGTGTGTGTGTGTGTGTGTGTGTGTGTGTGTGTGTGTGTTATGTGTGTGTGTGTGTGTTTGTGTGTGTGTGTGTGTGTGTGTGTGTGTGTGTGTGTGTGTGTGTGTGTGTGTGTGTGTGTGTGTGTGTGTGTGTGTGTGTGTGTGTGTGTGTGTGTGTGTGTGTGTGTGTGTGTGTGTGTGTGTGTGTGTGTGTGTGTGTGTGTGTGTGTGTGTGTGTGTGTGTGTGTGTGTGTGTGTTCGAGTGTGTGTGTGTGTGTGTGTGTGTGTGTGTGTGTGTGTGTGTGTGTGTGTGTGTGTGTGTGTGTGTGTGTGTGTGTGTGTGTGTGTGTGTGTGTGTGTGTGTGTGTGTGTGTGTGTGTGTGTGTGTGTGTGTGTGTGTGTGTGTGTGTGTGTGTGTATATATATATGTGTGTGTGTGTGTATATGTGTGTGTGTGTGTGTATATGTGTGTGTGTGTGTGTGAGTGTGTGTGTTCTTGCGTGCGTGCTTGTGTGTTTATGTGGAGTTATAGATACTTAATCGGATGTTATTTCAATCAAGCATAACACCTCTTATCTCCTGAACGCCCAGTGAACAGGCCACGCCAGCAGCTCCTCCTCATCGCCTTCTGGTGCGCGCTTAATTTATGAAATATTACTCCGATTAAATTCTTCACCGAGTCACAGTTTAATGAATAAAATCATCCGATAATTCTTGACGATGCCTCGGTGCAACGCCGATGCATTTTGAAGCTTGGGCGAATTGGCGATGAATACATTTTAGAAGGATAATAATATCAAATTGTTTCCCAAAGGGTACATGTCTAAGTGCGCTTTGTGCAGATTAGCAGAGTAAAAGTTCTATCGCATCCACACCCTCTCTAATCCCATCCCAAAACTCTCCCTAATCCCATGCCAGAACCTTCTTTAGCGTCCTAACCACACTTTACTGCAGCCTTCGTGCATGCATGCTTGCCCACAACGACTCACTTGCATTCATGTAGAGCTCTATTTTATGATTAGTTTTAAAATGATTAATTTTCTTATTAGTATTAGTAATATTATAACTTTTACTTTCAGTGGTAGTGCTGTTTTTAGTATGATTCTTCATAAGCGCCTTCGACTTTATGTTAATAAGCGGCTTGAGACCTTCGCAAAAGCCAGGCATCATCCTCTCCTCCCATCCTTCCTTTCTTCTATCTTCCTTTCTTCCGTCTTCCTTTTTTCCATTCTTTTTGGTTTTCGTTTTCATTTTCTCCCATTCTCCTTTTCTTCCACTCTCCCCCCTCCTCTCCTCTTTTCTTCCCATCCTCCCTTCCTCCCATCATCATCTCTCACCCAACCCTCCATCTTTTCTCTTTTTCCTCATCCTTTCATTCCACCCTCCCTTCCTTTCACAGCCCACTTCTCTTTTTTCATCATTTTCTTCCTATCATCCACAGCCCTTCTCCGATTTTGCCATTTTCATTTTTCATGCCCTCTTCTCACCCCTCCAGCACCATTCTCTCCATCTCCCGAATCCTCTTTCCATTCCCCACTTCTTTCTTCTTCATACCGTTAGCAATTCGAAGGAAGCAAGCCTGGTGATTTAAAAGAAGTAGCGCAATCGCAGTGGCGTGCGCCCGAGGCAGCCTTGTCGCCTCATCCATCAGACCTCACCGACCTCAGCCCGCTAATGCTCGTTGAATCTTCTGATGGGATCTCTATGAGAGGTCACCGTGTGGAAAAGTGGAGAGGTGGATAAGTGGATTAGATGGGTTGATGAAGAGATGGATGATGGGGTGGATGGATGGACAGATGGATGGATGGATAGATGGATGGACGGATAGATGGATAGATGGATGGATAGATGGATGGATAGATGGATGGATAGATGGATGGATGGATGGATGGATGGATGGATGGATGGATGGATGGATGGATGGATGGATGGATGGATGGATGGATGGATGGATGGATGGATGGATGGATGGATGGATGGATGGATGGATGGATGGATGGATGGATGGATGGATGGACAAAGTGCTCGAAGGGGTTTGGCACGAAGTTGACAATCAGCTTAGTGCTTTCCTCGGTACCTACATCTTCAATACATTTATCCTTCATCCATCCATCCATCATTCATTTATCTATCACTCGTCCACCCCTCATTCATCCATCATCTGCCCAATGATCATTCAAGCACTCATTCTCCAGCATCAGCAACCACTCCACTTGTTGCCTCTTCCAAGCAATTGCAGCCATCAAAAGATAGTCATACATACACATACATACATACATACATACATACATAAATACATACATACATACATACATACATACATACATACATACATACATACATACATACATACATACATACATACATACATACATACATACATACATACATACATACATACATACATACATACATACATACATACATACATACATACATACATACATACATACATACATACATACATACATACATACATACATACATACATACATACATACATACATACATACATACATACATACATACATACATACATACATACATACATACATACATACATACATACATACATACATACATACATACATACATACATACATACATACATACATACATACATACATACATACATACATACATACATACATACATACATACATACATACATACATACATACATACATACATACATACATACATACATACATACATACATACATACATACATACATACATACATACATACATACATACATACATACATACATACATACATACATACATACATACATACATACATACATACATACATACATACATACATACATACATACATACATACATACATACATACATACATACATACATACATACATACATACATACATACATACATACATACATACATACATACATACATACATACATACATACATACATACATACATACATACATACATACATACATACATACATACATACATACATACATACATACATACATACATACATACATACATACATACATACATACATACATACATACATACATACATACATACATACAATGTTGTATGTATGTGTATGTTGTATGTATGTGTATCTTTTGGCTTTCTTTTGATGGCTGCAGTTGCTTGGAAGATGCAACAAGTAATACATTGTAACATACATACACACAAAAATATACAAACTAACATAGATAATCATGCACAAAGATACACAAACATGCCTACATAATCACAAACACACAAAACTAAAATACGTGAAAATTAAGGCATTCATACACATACATAGACAAACACAAGCATGCATACATAGATACTTAGGCATATAATAACACATACATGGTGACATTGTAAGACTGTCTTTTGCAGTGCCTTTACACCGGAAGTCTGTCTTGAAGATTTTAATGGTTTGTGATCTACTGGGGCTGCCTCAATCGTGTATTGTTGTGTGTTGTTGTGTTGGTTTTTTGTGTGTTGTGTTGTGCAGTGTTGTGTGGTGTTGGTTGGTGTTGCGTTGTTTAGTTTTTTTTGTGTGTGGTGCTGTTGTGTGGTGTTGTAGTGTCGTTTTGTTTCATGTAGTGAAGGGGAAGTGTGGTACAAACTCTAGTGGGCAATGGCTTGCAAAGTAATAAACAATTGTTTCCAAACATTTTCATTTTCATTTGCTTCAAATTTCTTAAAACAAAATTAAGATGCTTCTCGGAATTGTTTGGTTTCCTCTCAAACCATCGAACATAGTTAGCTTCTGCATTTGTAAGCCGGCTCTTCACAATTCCGGGAAGTGCATTGAGTTGACTTTTGCATTAACAATTCGGATTTAAGCCAGAACTTGTTTGTTTCTTTAAAAATACTTTTAAACTGCGATTATAATTATAATTGTTACAATAATCATAATTATGATTGTTGAAGTTATCTTAATTGTAAGTCTAATATTAACTTTAATTGTGATTTCTTATATAACTTTTAATATAATTCTAATTTTAAACTTAATTCTAATTTTACACATTTTTTAATTGCATATGTAGTTTTTAAACATGCTTTTTATTCTAATTTTAAAGTGTTCTCTTTTGTATGGTACTATACGCTAATCTCTTTGAAGCATGTTGTTGTTCAGGAACGTGGGATCAAGTTGCCACTTAAGTAAGAGATCCTCAGGCTTCATCTGATTTGTGCGGCCTTCTGGTTATTGAAATATATTTAATCTTTGATTCATCTATTTAACCATCGCTGAATCTAACCCTATAATTATTAATAAAATCACAACAAACAACACCAGTATCCACAACAGCAACAACAACCTTACCAACCACAACATCAACAACTACAACCACAACAACAACCACCACGACAAACAGGAAAAGCCCCCCCACTAAAGCATCTTTTATAGACATCTTGTGCAGGCTTATTGCCCATAAACATGCATGCAATCGGCCATGCCTCCACCACCACTCTTCTCCTCCACCTCTTCTTCCACCCCCTCCACTTCTTCCTCCACCACCTCCCCTCCTCCTGCCACTCCTCCTCCACCACCTCCACCACCTCCACTCCTCCCGCCCCTCCTCCTCCTGCCACTCCTCCTTCCTAACATCACTTTATACCGCCTTAATTGAAACCTCACCGACTTTACAAGAACTTCGCATTACTCGAATTTAAGACGTTCCGAATTGTTCAGAGTCATTATTGCTCTGTGACTTTGCATTTCTTTACCGCAACGTTCCTCTCCTTCTCTCTGAATCATTCAACTCCTCTTTTTAATTTAAATATTCTCATTTCAGATCACTTCGTTCTGCATTTCTCCGCTCCATTACACCTACAGCCATCGCGCCATACAGCTGTTGGGACAAGCAATATGCGCCGTGATTTATTGGAAGAGGGTTGCAAAGCTCACTCGGGTTTACGCCATCCTTCTACCCCTCGTCATTGTTGTATTGCTTTATCGATCCGAAGAACCGATGCGACTATAATCAAAACCTCCTTAAATCATGTTCACAAACTTCGACTCCTACCTAGTCGTCCCCATGGAATTGTGTGGGCATTTGAGAATCGAGATGAACGATGAATGAACATGATTATATCTTTCAAATACAGAAATCCTCTCACTTCCAAAGACCTTTTCTCGGCTTTCAGATACTTTTCAGTCGATTTGTCGTCAGTAAAGCAGTTGTCAGTACAATTCAGTACAACGAAGTAGAGCGAAGTAATCGTTAGTGAAATATCTTACAGTAAAATACATTATGGTACAGCACAGTACAGTGCAGTACAGTACAGTAGAGTAAAGTACAGTACAGTGCAGTACAGTACAGTAACAAACATGACGTTTTCAAGCGGAGGATTGGTAAAGAACATTCCAAAAGAAACAAGAGGAACTTATGTGGAGTGGTCAGAGTCGACGTCAAGTCTTAGAACTACGACTGAACACTCGATTGAACGTTGTTCTCAGGCAACATTCCATTTCCCACTCATTGGTCTTTCAACGGGGTTGTTGCTTAAACAACTCAACAACTAAGTATACAAAACTGATAACACGTTATCTTACTCGTGTAACTTAGCAACAGTGTTTATCACGTGTGAATGCAACTTAGCAACCGTTGCCAAGACTTAATTTTAACTTGACGTCACATTTTTGAGATCTGCTAAGTCACAAATCTGAGCTCTTTGCAGCCTTACACGCCCTTTTCAATGCTTCCATGCCGGTGTGTGTGTGTGTGTGTGTGTGTGTGTGTGTGTGTGTGTGTGTGTGTGTGTGTGTGTGTGTGTGTGTGTGTGTGTGTGTGTGTGTGTGTGTGTGTGTGTGTGTGTGTGTGTGTGTGTGTGTGTGTGTGTGTGTGTGTGTGTGTGTGTGTGTGTATGTGTGTGTGTGTGTGTGTGTGTGTGTGTGCGTGTGTGTGTGTGTGTGTGTGTGTGTGTGTGTGTGTGTGTGTGTGTGTGTGTGTGTGTGTGTGTGTGTGTGTGTGTGTGTGTGTGTGTGTGTATGTGTGTGTGTGTGTGTGTGTGTGTGTGTGTGTGTGTGTGTGTGTGTGTGTGTGTGTGTGTGTGTGTGTGTGTGTGTGTGTGTGTGTGTGTGTGTGTGTGTGTGTGTGTGTGTGTGTGTGTGTGTGTGTGTGTGTGCTTATGTATGTGTGAGATTGTGCGTCTGTTTTTTTATTTTATTGTATCAGTGTGTTTGTGTGTTCGTATCTACGTGTTTTTTTATCTATTTGTTTATGTGTTTGTCTTATCTATTGTTTGTGCATAGGTGTTTTCATAATAACATTTGTACATTCGGGCGTTTTGATAAATGGCCACACCCGAGGTTGCTTCGGTCCATCATCATCACTAACATCTTTTTAATAATCAACATCATCGTCACCATCCTCATCGTCATCATCGTCATCATCATCATCACCACCATCATCATCACCGCTTCAATGGCCAAAATCACTTTTCCAAAGTAGTGTGAACCCAAACCAGTTCAGACTTTATATATATAGTGTCAGAGCACACCATATATATGGTGTAAACCGAACTTTAACAAGTGGTTTGTTGTGACCCTGTGCCTGTTGAACCATGGGTGTCCCAAATTCGATGGTTGAGCCCTCTAGCGTTATGATGTTGTTGTTGTTATTGTTTGGGTTTTTGTTTGGGTTTGGATTGTTGTTTTTGTTAGTCATTGTTATTTTTGTTGTTGCAGTTGCTTGCCTGATTGCTTACGGAGTTGTTATGATTTCTATGGTTGTTACGATTGTCGTAGTTGAGGATTTTGCTTTTTTATGAATATAATTCTTTTCGTTAGTTGTTTTTATTGTTGGTATTGTTATTAAACTTTGTTGTTGCTGTTTTTGATATTCTTGTTGGTTTTGTTGTTGTTGTTGTTGCCAGCGGCTCGGAGGCACTGAGTGTGTATTGAATGAAAGGCACACAATCCATCAAACACGCATATAATAAAAGGCCCGATGCCTTGGCAGGCACACGTGATCCTGGGTCATCCAATCACATGATCCTTTTCTCGTGACGTCATGCCTACTACTGAGTGTACTTGTGGATGTGTTCCTCTGGCGCTCTTCCTCCGTTTGCCATTCTCTTCTTGCTTGTGTCTCCCTCCTTCTCATTTTCTCTCCATTCATCCATCTTCTTTAAATCATCCCATTCTTCCACCCATCTCTCTTTTTCCCCTCTTTCTAGCTTTCCTCCATCTCTCTTCTATCCATCCATCTTTCCTTTCATCCATTCCTGCAATCACTCTAGGGTTTGGAAGCCTGCAACACCTAGAACGAGACGCCATGCATCACAACTACTACTACTATCACAACTACTACTACTACTATCACAACCACTACTACTACTATCACAACCACTACTACTATCACAACCACTACTACTATCACAACCACTACTACTACTATCACAACCACCACTACTACTATCACAACCACCACTACTACTATCACAACCACTACTACTACTATCATCACCACACCAAAACCACGTGATCAATCCAGTGCGGGTCACGGGGCCTGGTGCATGGAGATTACGGTATTGAATACTCTTCAATCCCGAAGCATCTTTCGGAGGAAACTTCAGGAACGTTAAACTTGGAGAAAAAGAAAGAAAAACGTAACAATAATGTATATTATTTATATACAATGTATAGTATACAATGTAGAGACCGATCGAAATTCGGTTCTGTTTCGGTTTCGGCGCCGAAATTGCCAATTTTCTTACTTTCGCCATTTTTCAGTTTCGGCCGAAAATAATTTTGTAATTTCGGCTCAATTTCAGTTTCGGCCGAAATGGATCTCATATTTACCGAAACCCCGAAATTTTCATTTATTTATGTAGTTTATCTGTTATATCTGTATCCTCAATCGAACTATTAAGTTCGGATTCGATTCTCTATTAGATATCTATTAGTTATCGTTTTTGGTTGATTTATGGGTGTCATCAGACTAATTATTCGAATAACCTATACAAGCATCTGGAACAACAATCATGTATTTGAAATTTAAGTAAATTGGGATACGTTCAATGATGATATTTAACAAAACTTTTTTTGAGCAAATTCTTTTTTTTAAAACATTTGTTTAAAAAAATGTTCTTGTCAAAAGTAAGTATCTGTATATCCTCAATCGAACTCGAATTATTAAGTTTGGGTTCGATTCTCATCTCTATTAGATATCAGATATCGTGGTTTATTGATTTATTGGTGACATAAGACTAAATGTTCGAATAACATATACAAGCATGTGGAATTCTAGATATCCATTCTTTGAAAAACACTATATATAAGTCGAAAAAACGAGAAGATTTGGCTTCGATTAATTAATTCAAAAAAAATTGTGAGAATGTCGTTGAATCCTATTTGGAAGTTTTTTACAAAATGTCAGTCTGACCAAAGCAAAGCCTGTCAACAACAACAACAAAATTTTGTTGAAAAACTTTTATTTTTTTGCTTAAAATATACGCTTGTTTGGATTTACTTATTAAACTGGCATTGTCATCATTAAATACAATTTTTTAATTTTTAATAAAAGTTGGCAAAAATTTCGGCTTCGGTTTTGGGCGAAAATATTATTACAATTTCGGTTTAATTTCGGTTTTGGCTGAAAATTGATATTCAATTTCGGCTTAATTTCGGTTTCGGCTGAAAATGTGATTTTAATTTCGGCCTAATTTCGGTTTCGGCCGAAATAAAAATATCTGTTTCGGTCGGTCTCTAATACAATGTATACTGTATACCATACTATACATACATAATCTGTATATATAATTGGAAAGATTTGTTGAAAAATGGCAGCGCTCCATCACCTCCTGCACCATCACCAAGGCCATCTCCAGCATCCGTCTCTTCCGACACTCCCACCAAAGCCTGCACCAGGAGAAGTTGTTTTACTCCCTCCAAGATCACTCCTAATTGTATTATCTCTCTGTTGTATTGTGTTTTATTGTATCCTATTGTATTCTTTATCCTATTGTATACGCTATTTATTAATTCTTCATTTCTTCACTTTTTCCTCACATCTTCTTCCTTTTTTTCCCATCTCCCATCTTCACCCTCCTCTCCCACTCTCTCACATGTTTCAATGATGCACTGATGCGGATGATGATACACTGATGCTGATGATGATGATACACTGATGCTGATGATGATGCACTGATGCTGATGATGATACACTGATGCTGATGATGATGATACACTGATGCTGATGATGATGATACACTGATGCTGATGATGATGCACTGATGCTGATGATGATACACTGATGCTGATGATGATGCACTGATGCTGATGATGATACACTGGTGCTGATGATGATGATACACTGGTGCTGATGATGATGATACACTGATGCTGATGATGATGCACTGATGCTGATGATGATACACTGATGCTGATGATGATGCACTGATGCTGATGATGATACACTGGTGCTGATGATGATGCACTGATGCTGATGATGATACACTGATGCTGATGATGATGCACTGATGCTGATGATGATACACTGATGCTGATGATGATGATACACTGATGCTGATGATGATGCACTGATGCTGATGATGATGCACTGATGCTGATGATGATGCACTGATGCTGATGATGATGCACTGATGCTGATGATGATACACTGATGCTGATGATGATACACTGATGCTGATGATGATACACTGATGCTGATGATGATACACTGATGCTGATGATGATACATCAAGTCGCCTCATAACTCAGACGATGATACCACGGGGAAACAAACGACGTGGAAGCATTTGGCGGGAAAGATTTGGCGGGAAAGATCATGGATCGATGACTTCCGGCATTTTGAAATCTTGCGAGCTTACTGTCTTTGTCATTAATTACTTAGTGCTTCTATAACTCAGTGCAGGCAGCCCCTCTCTGATCCATCACTATCTCCCTTTTAATCATCATCAACCCCCTACTCACTATCACCCACTTTATTGCTATTCTTATTTTTTTACGCATATTTTTTTAATTTCAATAATAATTATCTTGATGACTGACCAGCAACTCTACCCCACACGTATTCACACCACCGTAATCCAGTGTATCATTACACAACTTCGTGGTAAAAACTTTCCAGAATTCTCTTTGCTTGGTGACTTTCTGATCAACGAACCTCGCCGAACAATCCTCGCCTGCCTTCGTTGAATTTCAGGTTGTTGCTGCTCTACGAAAAGCAGTGCAGATTCTTCGATGGTTGTGGATTAAATTAATTAATACCAGGATTCATTGATACTCGTACAACGACAAGTATCCACAACAACAACAACTAGTACCAACAACAACAATTACAAACAACAACAGTAACAACAACAACACCAACCAGTAACAACAACAATTACAAACAACAGTAACAACAACAACAACAACAACAACCAGTAATAACACACATACATACATACAGTACCAACAACAACAAATGTGCACACACACAGGTTACGAAACAAACAATTGCAACACGACGTAATCCAAATGTAATGCCAGACCCCACAAAGTTGCATAACATCATTAAGAGATCGAAAAATCACAAGAATTCGTGGACAATAAAACTTGATTTGAGCCTGCTTTAGAAATGTGAAACGATCGATAAAAATCGAATTTAAGCTTCGATATTTCGATAATATGACAAAACAATTTGTATACTTTTAATTACCGTATGAAACGCTTGGTTTTGGTCACGTAGGATACTCTCCAGCCTCGAGTATGAATCAATTATTCATTATCTTCATCGAGGGTTATTTGTCGTCCTTACACAGCGCCTCAAAGGAATGGATTTCCGGCATATAAAACTCACAATCTCGTTAGGAGCAAGGAATGCTCGAACACAATGCGTTCCATAAGTTACTGCCAACCCTTCTTCTCTTTCTATCTTCTATATCTTCCTGTTTCTTCCTCCTTCTCTTCCTCGTCTACTTTTTTTTCTTTTTTTTATTTTTTCTTTCTTCTTTTTTTTTCTTTTTTTTTTCTCCTTTTTCTTCTTTTTCTTCCTCCTCCTTCTCCTTCCTCCAAGACACTTTTCAATTTGTATATACAGTCTTTCTAAATGATCTTGTCTGCTCTAATGGATTTAGGACTTAAGAATCCTTTGTAGAAAAAAATAGAAAAAAAGAAGGAAGAAAAGAAAATGAATAAAAGATGAAAAAAGAAGAAAACTATAAGTAAAAAGAAGAGGAAGATGATAACAAAGAGAAGGAGAATGAAATTAGAAAATGGGATGGAAAGAAGAATGAGAAGATGGAATGAATTATGGAAACGGAAAAGGATTAGCAAAAGACACTGAAAAAACAAAGATAAATCGAAGCGCACTCGAAGGAACTTAGAGGTATTAGGAGAGAGCAAGTGGAAGCTGTCAGATCGATGGCTGCTTTTGACTTTGGGGTGGTGTGTCCCCGTTGGTGGTGTGTCCCCGTTGGTGGTGTGTCCACGTTGGTGGTGTGTCCACGTTGGTGGTGGTTATTGTGGGTGTTTGGTTGGATGGTAGTGGTGGCTGGTGACGGTGTGGTGAAGGTTAGATTGGTGGGGGTGATTGGATAGTGGGAGTAATGTAGCGTTGGTTGGTAGTGCAGTAGTTTGGTGGTGACAGTGGTAGTAGAATTATTTTCAATGGGTGATAGTGGTATTTGGTAGTCATCAAACAATAAATAAATAAATATTTTCAGACGCTTTATTAGCGTAAACGTCAGCGAATCACTTGAGAATCTAATGCATGGAATAGTTTTCCCGAAGCCAATCTTGAAGTAGTATCACAGAATACAATGTAAAAACGCCTGTCTGTCTGTAGGTTACCACTCACTGAAGCCCTCTCTGGCAGTGTGGCAATGGTGGTGGAAGTGAAGTAATAAATTTTGAGCAGGAAATAGTTTTACATCAATATATGAGAACGGAGGGTGAGGAATGAGTGGTAGTTGTTGGTGAGAGAGTGAATGAGTGGTTGGTTGGTGAGAGAGTGGATGAGTGTTTGGTTGTTGTTAAGATGGAAAAAGGCATGGTGTCAGGGTGGGTGGGTGGGTGGTGACAGGATTGATGTGTGGTTAATGACAGAGGGAGTGGAGCAGATAGAGCATAGAAATAATTTCAAAATCGTGATCTCAGATTTAAGCACTGTAAGTGAAGTCACACTCAAAATCAAAGGTTGACTCTAAATTACAAAAACAATGATGCTGATGATGATGATGATGATTTTGACTATGATAACGATGACGATAATGATGAGACCCCAATAAAAGTAGATCTGAATCAGGCAGTTTTAAAGAGATCTTGAGTATAAAGACTGGAAAGTGGTGAGGTGGTGGATTTACAAGGGGTGTGCAATGATGGCCTCGAAGCTCTCTGGGCAAACGCCACTTCAACAAACTTTAAATGATGATGATGATGATGATGATGATGACGTAATTGTCGATAGGCATACTGGCGTATGAAGGGTGGATATGTACAGGGGAAGGATGGAGCAGAAAGGATGGAAGAGTGTTTAGGATGTGGTGTGAAGGATGGAAAATGGTGGAGGATGCTGGATGTATTTTGCTTTGATGCTACTCCTTTAATGCATGTTGGAGACGTACAAAGGTGTATAAGAATTTATCTTCAAATATTTCTGGTGAACGAGTGATGGTGGATGAATGCAAGGAAGAAGAAATGCTGTTAATAATCTTGTCTTTGATGAGGCGGTCTGTTGGGATTTTTGGGTAGGAAGCGAGGGTCGTCCATGGGGTAGAGCATTTGTTGGGGGTAGTAGAAGTTCTGGGGGAATGTAGGGGGGTGAGGAGGGTGGAAGTTGGGGGAGACTCCCCTTCCAGCACTCCTCTGACGACACTCTTCCAGCTTGGTGCTCAGATCCATCTTCTGCTGCATCGCCATCCTCAAAAGTGAACTCAGCGTCTTCTTCTCCTCCTCCGCCTTCAGCAACTTCAACTGCGACTCGTCGAGCTGGGTGAGGTACTCGTCGCATCGCTGTGCATACGAAGCCCTCAACGCCGTGAAGGTCGCCTTCTCCTCCTTGAGACCTTGCAGTTCCAGACGCGAGCGCTGCAGCTCGAAGATCATCTGCTGACGCTCGCTTTCGTAGCGTTGTTTGAGGCCTGCAAGGGCGGTCTCTGCGGTGTTCTTGTTCGACTTGAGGACGCTTCTCAACGTGGCGATCTGGTCCTTCTTGGTCGAGAGCATGCCCTTCAACTCGGAGTTCTTCTCCTTCAACTCGACCATGCACTCGATCTGAGGGTCGTTCAGCTGCTTCTCCCGTTCAGCCTCGACGATCCTCTCCATCACCTGCGTCATCACCGTCACTTGCGTCGCAATGAAGTCGACCAACTTGCGACACGCCATGTAGGCGCTGTCCTGCACTGGCTGCTCGTCGGTCATTGTGGTCCTAGAACGCTCAAACTCGAGGAGTTTCTTGGAGGGCACTTCAGAGCGGATGGAGCACATGCCGCAGTAGAGGTGCGAGAGGTCCTTCGAGAGCTGCTTCATCGAGTCACACGTCGTCTGCAGCACACTCGACAGTTCCTTCACCAGATCGGACTTGTCCTCCACTTCCGCTTCCAACCTACGTACCATGATGTCGGTGTCGGGACTGGCTGCAGCACCAGGACTCGAGAGCACCTTCTGCAGTTCCTGACGCAGGCACTGGATCTGCAGAATGGCCGCCTGGTAGGATGCGTAGTCGTTGATGAGCGCCTGCAGTTCCTCGGAGCAGTCGCTGAAGGAGGTGTACGTCCTGCTGATGCTCTCGATGCTGCCCTCCAGCTGACTGAGTCTCTCGCCACTCTCGTACTGCAGCGTCTGCATGCTCTTGTTCGACTGCTCGAGACTCCTCTCCAACACCTCCTTCTCCCTCTCGAGTCGCTCGATCACCTCCTCCAGCTTGCGCACCTCGGTGACGTGGATCTCGCTGAAGAGGTCGCCCATCAAATGGTTCTCTCCCGCCTGCTCCTGCCGACTGAACTCGTTCACCTGGCACGTGGCGATGTCAGTCTCGATCCTCTTCAACGCAGGGTTGTCATCCTCCTCCTGGTACATGTCATCGTCGTACTTCTGGTCGCCCCCCTTGAAGCCCTTCAGACCCAGTGAGGCAAGCGCTTGGAGTGCGTTCACTGAATCAGACGAGATCCTCTGGTCCAACTCCTTCTTCAGGTGACACTTCTCCTCCCTCTCCTTCTGCAGCAACTCAAACGCCTCCGAGAGGTTCTTCTCGAAGATGGTCTTCAGCTTGTCGAGGGCCTCTACCTCGTGGTTCAGTTCATCCACCGTCTCGGTCAGTTGCTTGTTCTCGTACTTGATCGACTCCAGATCCACTTGCGCCTGCTTCAACTGCATGATCTGCTTCTGCAACGACACATTCTCCTCCTCGAGATCCGCAAAGTCTGACGCCTGTTGTGACTCTCGCATCTTTGAGTCTCTCAACTCATTCCTCAAAGACGACTTCACCATTTCCAGATCCTCCACCTTGCTCGTCAGTTCTTGAACCCTTGTCTGCACCTTGTCATTTTCCTGTTGCAGCTCCTGGCAGACGTGCTGTGACGCCTTGAGTTCTGAAGTGACAGACTTCAGGCAGCTTCTTAATGCTTCTTCATCCTGTAGCATACCTTCTTCGTAGTTGAGACCCATCTCATTTGTGCGTCGCAACGAGCCCTGTAGTTGCGTCAGAGTCTGCGAGGGTGGTTGTGTGGTTAGGAAGTATGAGCTTGTATGGATAGGTCTAGAAAAAGTTTCAATTTAGAATTTTATATGAATGATTTATATGAGTAATTAATTAATTTATTTATTTTAGATGTAAAAATAACAAGAATATAATAATTAGGCCATTCTAATAAATTGATGAAAAAATAATTATTTAAACATTTTATTCTATTTTAATACAACGACTTACATCTTGTGTTAGTTTCAGCTCATGTTGGGTGGCTTCCAATTGTGTTTCAATCTGCTCGGCATGGATTTGAAGGTTGTGTTTCTCCTCCAGCACAGCCAGGCCATACTCTGCAGCCTTCTGGCGGTCCTTCAAAGCAAGATCCAACTCATTCTTCAAGCTCTCCACCTCCTCGTGCAGTGAGTTTTCCCTTTCCATGACCTCACACAAGCCTTTTGTTGCAAGCTATGATGATCTTGGGAAGAGTACTTAAAGAAGAAAAAGTAATAAAATTTTACAAAAATTAACAAATAAAAATGCGTATTGAATCACTTATGAATCACATAGATCGCTTTACAAAGGCGACAGATGGTCAATTATTATACTTCATATATTTCATCGATTTTTCAGGTATTCATGCAATGATTGACCATCACACAGCAATTATTTTGTTTTGAGAAAATAGAAAATTCTTTCAAGAACATAAAAGTTTATAAATTTTGTAATTTTCTATATTTACAAAAATTAATTAAATAATGAACTTGCTAGTCAATGTTATGTTTTATCGCCGGCATTTGCGAATTTAAAAATGACTGAAGAAGTTTTAGAGGTAATTCCTTATCATAAAACCAATATACATTTCAGTATGTAATCATTTATGAACTCATTATTTATTTCATTTATTTGTATAAGAAGCTCTGAATAAAAATTCAATATAGACTCCGGTAGTGAACACAGTGGAAGAGCCACTGGACTTGATCAGACTCAGTCTGGATGAGAAGGTGTATGTGAAGATGAGGAACGATCGAGAACTCAGAGGAAGACTTCACGTCAGTTAAGCTGCTTGGAAAAAGCCCAAATACTCATCTCTAAAACTCATTTGGTTTAATATTTAAAAAATAATTAATTAGTCGACAGATCTATAACATGTTTCATATTCTAACAAAGTGAGTCACCTTACAGGCATACGACCAGCATCTGAACATGATCCTGAGTGATGTGGAAGAGACTATCACTACCGTTGTCATCGACGAGGAAACCTACGAAGAGATCTATAAGGCATGATGATGATGATGATGATGATGATGATGTTCATCTAGTCATGATTATGATAATGCATTTCCACTAAGATTCTCATTTAAAATAAAAAAAATATTTATTTATATGCATTGCCATATTCCATGCATCAAGTTTTAGAAGTGTTCCCAAAGTTCACTCTTAGGATTTTATAACTTTAATATTCATAAATGATACACTGATGCTGATGATGATACACTGATGATACAATCATTGTTATTATGTTTATTTGTACCTCTCTATGCATTCATCCATGCATGCATGCATACTTGCAGACGACCAAGAGGATCATTCCTATGTTGTTTGTGAGGGGTGATGGAGTGATCCTGGTTTCTCCTCCCATGCGATCCACCTGACCTCCCCTCCTCCATCACCTCATCCATCACTCCTTCTTTTTCATCTTTTATTTTATTATTTTAAACCATCGTCATCGTCGTCGTCGTTATAATTGTTTTTGTATCAATAGATAAATTCTTGTGAATCATTTTTTATTTAAAAATCGAAAAAGTTTTGATTTGATCGAAATATCGCAAGTAACCTATTGTGAATTGGATTGTGAAGTAAGGAGAACGTCTTAGGTTATAACAAAGACTTATTGTCATGGTCGCGATTCGAATCATGATTGAATCAAAGGAAAAACAGTGGCGAGTCTTAAATAGAGGTCAAGGTTGATGTAGCTACCTAGTGAGTTTTTTGTGGAGAGAAAGAAGAGGAAGATGTCTAAGGAGGGATAAGATGAAAATGAAGTAAGAAGGAAATTTCTTTTAGGAATGGAGTCTCAAACGTTCTTTCCTGTAAATGAAAAAACTTAAATTAAAATCCTATTTCTTCTCCTCAAATAGGGATATTTTCAAAACACGGAATGCAAACAAGAAGTGCGCAAAGCGATCGATAATGAATGTTTGCCGATAAAATGGAGCCCACCTCAACTCCTCCTCTCTTAGCTGGCAGGCTTCGATCTCTTGCTCGATCTTCGCTTCCACACTCAACGAGCCTGACAAGGCAACACTCGCTGATTGAAGGTGATTTGTGCTATGAAGATCTGAATTGGCTTTTCCGTTCAAATGGTGGTTGTTCTTTTTGTTGTTATCACTATTATTATCGTTCCTTTTGTTGTTATCATTGTTGTTGTTGTTTTTAAAGTTTTTATGGAGATCAAAAGGTTGTTTATTTTTCGTTCCATCTCCAACAACAGCATCCTCCCCAACCACCACCCTCTCCCTCTCCTCCTTCCTCATCTTCTTCCTCAACTCCACCTCTCTCTGTCTCTCCTTAGTGATTTCCAACTTCAGTCGGTTAGTGGCGAACGTCTGTGAATTGTTACTCAACCTTGCATCGACATCATCCACCTCAGCACCCGGCAAAGACTGGATGGTGGTTGCTGGCATGGTTTCCAGATGGACCACTTGGAGCTCCTGTGCCAGACTCAACGGGTGTGCCCCTCGAGCCCTCCTCAGCGATCCCTCCCTCTGCCTCGCCACTCTCACCTCCCTGTCCAAGACGCTTTCTCCCTGGGGTACTATGCTCCCCTCTCTTTCATCCTCCTCTTCTTCCTCTTCCTCTAACGGCATCACCCCTCCCCTCTGTGGGTGATGTAATACATTGCATTCCATACTCACGCAAACACACACACAAACACACTAACACACAAACTCACACACACACATCATTTACTCAAAACAGTTTTTAATAAGTTATGTCTATGAAATGTAAAGTATTTTCCCAAAAAATCTTTAAAATAATCTTCGATAAAAATTAAGCTCGGTGGAATAGCAATTAGTCTTAGGAGATACCTTCGCATTGACCACTTCCACTGGCGCTTCATTGCTCGACGATCCCGGTGACGAGAGTCTGCTGTTTTCCAACGTGTTGTAACCGCTCGACATGCGATCAGTCGTCGATGGATTGTTGAGGGGTGGTGGAAAGGTTGTGTTTTTGTGCGGCTCTTTGGAGAGATGGAGTTGATTGAAGTTGCGGAGTTGTTGTTGAACTTGTGAGGTGTTGAGAGATGGTTGTTGTTGTTGTTGTTGTTGGGTGTTGTTGAGGAGAAGATTTTGTTTCTGTTGTTGTGGCTTGTTGGAGGGTGTAAAATTTGGTTGTTGTTCTTGTGGATTGTTTGAGGGAAGATAAGGTGGATGTAGTTGCTGGAGCCGCATAGAATGAACTTCATTTTCTCTTTCCAGTTGCAACCTCACTTCTCGTTCTACAATGCTCTCCAAACGAGTGTGGTTGTTGTTGGAGTTGTTGTTGGAATTGTTGTTGGAGTTGTTGTTGGAATTGTTGTTGGAGTTGTTATGGTGGGGGTCGTTGTTGTTGTGGATGTTGGATGGCTGTTGTTTTAGATGTAGATTGTTGAGAAAGGATTTTTGATGTTGGGGATCATGGTTAGATGACTGTATTTGTATACTTTTTGGGTGTTTTTGTTGATAAATTTTTAATTCTTTTTCAAAAGGTTGATTGGTGCTTGCTTGTACGCAATGAAAAGGTTGTGAAGAAATGGATGATGGATGGTGGGATGGAGGGTTGTCATGGTGATGGAGAATACTTTTGGAATGGGAGGTGGATACCTTTGACTTGGTTGCATGGTGGTTGGGAAGTTGGAGGGATGTTATAGTTGCTGAAAATGAAACTCTGCGTGGTGTGGGAGGACCATGGATGACGCTGGTAGGCAGTTGCTTTGGGGGTTGTTGAGTGGGGAGCGTGTTGGGAAGGTTAACGTCGTGTCTTGTGGTTGGAGGGTTGTTGTTGTTGTTGTTGGGGGTAGTAGTGACTGAATGGACGATGGGAGTTGTGGAGGGCACTTTGTAGATAGGCATTTGTAAGAAATTTCAATCGTTTGTTTGAGATGTTCAACTAAGTCGCATGCTCTTCAAGTGCTTAACCCGTCTCTGTGAAGTTCTCTACTGACTCTCTTGGAGACGCACAAGCTATATTAATTTAGATAACGGAATTGTGTAACCTTGTAATCCAATAATGAACTAAAACTTCCGTTAAGAAAGTCTTTCCACACACAGGCTGGTCACACACAAAAGCCTCAGAAGGATGTTCGGAGGTAAGTAAGTAGCTCGGAGATTGTCGACAAGAGAAAGCGATGGTTGTTTTATATGCGATTGGTTTGTACCTTTCAAGTCATAATCGATAATCTACACATACATACACAAAAACACACACGCACACACATGTATTTGTTACGGGTATATAACATGTTCTCCATATATGCATAATAAATGCATGCATGCATGTATGGTGGAAAGGAGTGAAAGGAAGGAAGAAAGACAGGTGGAAAGCCCACCTGTGTGCTTGACATCGATCGCTTGGCACCAGTATGCACTCACCTCCTGCACGTATCGAAGATTCAAAGATCGAAATGAAGCGAGTATTCAGTAAGCTAGATAATCTGAAAATTTAACTATTATTTTCTTGAGATGTATCTCCATGAAACTTACTGGAATTGTGGCTTTTTAACCGCATGTATTACAGCATCTCATAGACTTTGTGCAGCAGAAGATACGTTATAAATCGTGAACATTTTTAATAGGCGGACATGTCGCATATGAGAAATTAGGATTTCTATATTTTTATTATATTAGTTGAAAGAGTTTAATTGATTTTGGTGGCACTCAGCTCCTCTCCAATAACTTTAAGCTATTAGGGAGTGTGGGAATTGAACCCCTGATCTATGGATATAAACCACAATTCGCTAGCCATTCGGACACCCAGTCACAGAAAATAGGACACCGTATATTTTAATCTTAACCCAACCTGTTTACAAACCAAGATTAAACATTTAAGGAAGATTTTACGCCAAACAGAAGAATCTTATTTGCGATGAGTTATATATAGACATGTTATAGAGTCGTCATCATCATCACGCCTTCATCATAATCATAATCAAAACCATCATCATCATCATCACGCCTTCTTCATAATCATAATCACAACCATCATCATCATCATCACGCCTTCTTCTTCTTCTTCTCAGCCTCCTCTTCCTTTTCCTTCTCAATCTCCTTTATCATCTGATCGATGAGGTCCGCCTCCAAAAACTGCATGCAATCGAAGATGGAATTTCATTCATTTACATATTTACATTGTAATAATTGTCGTCATAATAATTGTTATTGCAACACAAGCACACTCCACCACACTCAACCACACACAACTACACTCAAGCACACCACAACACACATCCACTGCACTTCACAGCACCACTCAATTCCCCACCACCACACCAAACCACCCCACAACTACTCAATCACACCAAACCACAACACACGCCACTCGACCACACCACCTTTCTACACCACCCCTGCACTTCACTACACCACACTATATTACAACCAAACTCTACCACACCCCCTCCCCTTCACTCCACCCCTACCACACTCAACCACACAACACCACACTCAACCACACAACACCACACTCAACCACACTCAACCACACAACACCACCTCCAAGGGCTGCTTCCTCCGGATGACTGCCAGTTCCATGTTCTTCGAGCCCGACTGCACCACCTGCAAAGGGCAGGAAGAGTTGAAGGCTTGCATGGCGTGCACGCATGCCACCAAAACGATAAATAATAATTATTATAATTAAAATAATAATCGTCATCATCATAATAACCATAAATATATTGATAATAATAATGATAGATGAAGATTCCAATGGTGCAGAGACAGATATGTGCAAATCATCGTCATCGTCATCATCCTCACCGCCACCACCACATCATCAACACCATCACCACCACATCATCAACACCATCACCACCACCACAACTATAATCAACACCACCTCACGACGAACCTCGAGAAGGGCTCTGATGGTGAGCTTGATGCACTGCATGTCGTCCACAGCGAGCGCCTCGGTGTAGTTCTTCTCGAGGAACTCCCTCACCATCTTCGAACTGCGTCCTATCGCGTTCGCCTGTGGTGGTGGTGTGGTGTGGTTGCCACATGTGTGGTGGTGTGTGGAGTGATGATGGTGTGGGGGTTGTGTGGTTTGTTGGTGAGATGTGGTGTGGTTATGGTGGAGGTGGTGTAGTTATGATGATGGTGTGGTTATGGTGGAGGTGGTGTAGTTATGATGATGGTGTGGTTATGGTGGAGGTAGTGTAGTTATGATGATGGTGTGGTTATGGTGGAGGTGATGTAGTTATGGTGGAGGTGGTGTAGTTATGATGATGGTGTGGTTTGGTGGTTATGATGTGGGAGTTTGTTGTGTGGTGATGGTTGTGTGTTGTGATTATGATGATGAAGGTGAAGTGCCTTAAAAGGTGATGATGGTTTGGTGATGATGCAACAATGTTGCCAAAGTACCTAAATTCAATTTAATTTAAAATTTAAAAATAAATAAAACATTGTTTCATTAGACATACCATCCATTCAAAATGGGTGCCGGAAGGGTCAGTTTGATAGAGACGAGGAGTGCCATCGTAATCGAAGCCAACTATCAATGTGGACAAGCCGAATGGACGTCGGCCATTGCTCTGAGTGTATTTCTGAAAATAGTTTTAATAATTTGTCAATTTAACATAAACATTTAATAATTTGAGAATTTAATATAAATAAAATATAAATATTTAAATACAAGATCGGAAGGATTTATAGTGGTATCATCACCTGTTTAAGTTGGGCGATGTAGCGTGTGATGTACTCCACAGTGACTGGATCTTCCACTGTCAACTTGTGGCTCTGACACTCAACCCTCGCTCGCGATATCAACACTCGAGCGTCTGCTGTCAAACCTGCAAAGGTTTTCATGATGCTTTGTGAGTTCATGTAGGACTCTGAATTACAAGTGCTTTTTATCATTTGAATTTCGTAAAGTGCATTGTGACGAATTTATGATAAAAACATAAAGATTATTCAGTGCATTATAAAGGGCTTTTCTAACTTTTCTTTAGAACTGCCTTTCAAGTTGAAAAGATAGTTAAAAAAAAGACTTTTAACAAACACAAACATCTGTGCAGGAGAATGCCTTAATAACCAAAAGTACTGAGAGTTACCTGCAAACGCCAGAGCTACGTGGTCGTCGAGCAGAGCGATCTTGCGCACAGTCCTGTCCTCCTGCAGTTTTGCCACCGCCTTCTTCTCCACGCCCAGCACCACTATGCCTGAACCTCTTACTGCCACCTGGTAAGGAGTATTGGAAAATTATTTAAAATGAAAAAATATTTGGTTTAAATAATTTAAATACAAAATTAGTTAACAAGATTGTATACTTGAAAGGCAATGACTAAGTGAAAAATGGTATAAAATAGAAAAGATGTGCTTACAGCGGTAGATCCTTTTTTAACTGCTTCTTGAGCATATTCAACTTGAAATAAATGACCATCCGGCGAAAATACAGTTATAGCACGATCATAGGAGCCCGACATTTTAGATTTTCGTTTTGAAAAAAAGAAAAAATGAATTCGATACAGATTAGAATATTTTATCTTTCACATTTGAAATACTTTTTTTCGAATAAATAATTGAATAAATAGCTTAATAAATGCTCATTTTTGAAAATATGACATTTATTTTTAACTAAAAAATATCAATAATAAAAATAATTTCCCTCGTAGAAATTTATTGCAAATTTATAATAGTAATTTAAATATTTTAAACTTTATCAAAAACTGAATATTGTTATATAATTATAAAAATATAATTGTGACAATTTTATGAAAAGTTGATTGCGATGTAAAAATATAAAATATTTGAAAATATATTTTGTAAATATTTTTTCAATTAAATGTTTATAAAACATTTAAGATTATCTATTTGGTTGTAAATAAGTTTTTAAAAGTTGAATAATTGTATAAATATTTCCTCCCACTTCAACAAAATGATATCACAAGAAAATCAAAATGTATTTGTCAAGCAGGTAATTTTTCTATATATATTTTAATGGGTGCAAGTAGGAGGAAGTTGGAAAAATGGATAATAGTGTATGCTAAGAGAATTTGGCAACTTACTTTCTTGCTAATTTTAAAGAATGCAATGTTGATTTATATATATTTTGTTATTCACTTTTCACTCCAACACTTTTTCAGAGTAGAAACTTTTTAAAATTAGCCATCTATATTTCTTATTTGACCATCATATCTTTGTATGATGTTTAAATAATCTCCACTAACAAAACATCGGCTTTTAGACTCACAACCATCATAACACCTTCATCATCATTATCATCTCAATCATCACCATCATCATAGTCATAATCATCACTCACTTCTTCACCATTATGATCACAACACAGTCAAGGCTACGTCATGTGACGGGGGTGGGTATCAGGAACGTCAGGTTGGACATGCGTCATGGTGATGAGGATGTCATTTACATATCCTTGCATACCTCCTTTGACCAACCAGGTGCTTTCAATTCAGTTGCTTGTGAACACTCTGTATTGCATTGCAGCTTTATTGCTTGTTATTGTATATTTGTTCTTGTTTTCCATATTACTTTTTTTTTTCTTCAATTGTATCATATGATATTGTATTGTATGGTATTGTATCTCACTCTCAAATAATACATCATCACTTGCAGCTTTCTTCCATAGCTATAGCGTGAAGGCCAGCTGGGTGAGTCATGCACAGAGCATTTGTACAACATTTCTATGCATTTTGTATAACCCTTGTATAGCATTTGTACAACATTTCTATGCATTTTGTATAACCCTTGTATAGCATTTGTATAACATTGCTGTAGTGCTTTCTTCACAATGAATATCGAATGAATGTACTAGGAAGCTGTTTGATAATTGTACGATAATAATAATAATAATAAGTTGTGCTATTATGATGATGATTATGAGATGATGATGATGATGATGATGATGATGATGATGATGATGATAAGTTGCGTAATGATAATGATAATCTTCAGAATCCTCAGTGGACGCTGAGTGTTCTTCAGAAGATGGAGTGCCCTCAACTCAGAGAAGACTGTTAGACATACGTTGTTGTTGTTGTTAGGCATTGTTGTTTTTGTTGTGGTTGTTTTTTGTTGTTAGGCATTGTTGTTTTTGTTGTGGTTGTTTTTTGTTGTTGTTGAGATAGAAGTTGTTGTGGTTGTTTTTCTGGGATTTAAATTGTGGTTGTTTTTTGTTGTTAGGCATTGTTGTTTTTGTTGTTGTTGTGGTTGTTTTTTTGGGATTTTAGTTGTGGTTGTTTTGTTTTTAAAATGTTTTTTTTCCAACATTTTTCTAAAGATCTTCTCAGTGAACTTATCGACCACTCAGACATTTGTTTGAAGGCATGGGTGAGGAAAAAGGAGGAGAAGAAGAGGAGGAGTTGTAGAAAAACACAACAAACTATCACATTCCATGATGATAATGATGGGGAAGATGAGAAGGAGAATAGTGGTGAGGATGATGATGCTAGAAAGGGTAATAACCATGATAATGATGATGATGAATATTCGTCTCGTTTGGGTGCTTATGATGAGGATCTGAAGAGAGAAAGTGGAAGTGGGGATGAGGGGGAGGATGAGGGGGAGAGGGGGGTGCTGGGGAACGGGGCTCGGGTGTTTGCGCAGTGGCACTTGTTCTTGCCTGCACTCACAAACATCAAGAACAAGGCTGGTGTTTCTTTATTCTTCGTGTTGTTCGGAATGTTCGTAAAATGTTCACTCCATTCGTATTCTTCATGCTCTCATGTTTGTTCATATTCGGCTCTCAGACACAGACAAACCGAAGCACCACCACGACAGGCGGGTGGCGTGGGGAGGAATGAGTTGCTTGTCGAGATGCATGGAGGGTGCTATGTCGTTGGCGACGCACGCAAACTGCAACACATCTCCCTCTCTGTGCGTCTCTGTGTGTTTGTGTTGGCATCATATTCTTATCATCATCATCATCATCAGACAAGATTAGACAAACTGCAGTTGGACATGGGAAAGAGTGCTGATGATGATGATGCTCACTCCAAGATGTCTTACAGATTGGCTTCCCTGAAGATGTCTGTAACTCCATTCCTTCGAACCATCAACTATCACTCCCCCACCCATCTTTCTCTCCCACCTCTTTCTTTCATCTATACCTTCCACCACTCATCTTTTTCTCCCACTATTACCTCACATCTCTACCTCTCCACATCCACCCTCCCCACATCCACCCTCCCCACATCCACCCTCCCCACATCCACCCTCCCAACATCCACCCTCCCCACATCCATTCTTCCCCACATCCACTCCTCCCACATCCACTCCTCCCCACATCCATCCTTCCCACATCCACCCCTCCCCACATCCACTCTTTTACACATACACTCTCCACACAAACACACAAGCACACCACCACCATCGTCATCATAGGCTGCAGTTCACTCAGAAGAGAATCGACGACACCACTGCCAAGGCGCAAGAGTTGAAGCAACTAGCCAGAAGTCTCCTGCTCACAGACAACCTCAAGGTGTGTGTGTGTGTGTGTGTGTGTGTGTGTGTGTGTGAGTGTATGTGTGTGTGAGTGTGTGTGTGTGTGTGTGAGTGTGTGTGTGTGTGTGTGTGTGTGTGTGTGTGTGTGTGTGTGTGTGTGTGTGTGTGTGTGTGTGTGTGTGTGTGTGTGTGTGTGTGTGTGTGTGTGTGTGTGTGTGTGTGTGTGTGTGTGTGTGTGTGGTCATGTTTGTATGCATCTAAGTGTATGTGATTCAATGTGTACATATGTTTTCATGCATGTGCGCACGTACAAACACACACTGGCACAGAAGAGGCGGGTGCAAGACATGAGGGTGAGGAGGGAGGGTTTGAGGAGGGAGAGGAGTGGGAGGAGGAGGGATTTGCAGACACTCCAAGGGCAGTATGAGTCACTCAAGGTCAAGAACCAGCAACAGAGTGAGTCGTTGCTTGTGTGTAGTGTGTCATGTGGCCTTTCGATGGTCATGAGTTGTTGCAAGCAATGGCATAAATACAGAATAATAAGAAAACAATAAAAAATAGAAAAAGATAGCTACACACATATAAAACAGATAAAAAACACAATACAGATAAACACACACACAACATAGACAAAAAAACAAAAACACACAAACAAAAACACACAAACAACAACACATACAACAACACATACAACAAAACAGGCACAAAACAAACAACACAAACAACACACAACAACACATACAACAACACATACAACAAAACAGACAAGAACACAGACAACAAGACACACAGACAACAAGACACACAAACAACAACACAGACAACAAGACACACAAACAACAACACAGACAACAAGACACACAAACAACAACACAGACAACGACACTGAGGTGGAGTCACAGAGGATGGCGTTGTTGTGGCAGGAGTTGCACGAGCGCAAGAAGGAGTACTTCCAAGTCAGGTGTCTGCCACTCTTCCTTGCAGTCTTTGTCCTCTCGTCTCCTTCTATGTCTTCTTGTCTCCTTCTATGTCTTCTTGTCTCCTTCTATGTTCTCTTGTCTCTCTCTGTGTGTCTCATTGCCTTCTTCTATGTCTCTTTATCTTCTTTTATATCCTGTTATTTTCTTCCATGTCCTATTTTTTGCTACACCACCACTGCACCACCACTGCACCACCACTACACCACCACTGCACCACCACTGCACCACTACTACACCACCACTGCACCACCACTGCACCACCACTACACCACCACTGCACCACCACTGCACCACCACTACACCACCACTATTACACCACCACTGCACCACCACTACACCACCACTACACCACCACTACACCACCACTACACCACCACTGCACCACCACTGCACCACCACTACACCACCACTATTACACCACCACTGCACCACCACTACACCACCACTACACCACCACTACACCACCACTACACCACCACTACACCACCACTGCACCACCACTGCACCACCACTACACCACCACTATTACACCACCACTGCACCACCACTACACCACCACTACACCACCACTACACCACCACTACACCACCACTACACCACCACTACACCACCACTGCACCACCACTGCACCACCACTACACCACCACTACACCACCACTGCACCACCACTACACCACCACTGCACCACCACTGCACCACCACTGCACCACCACTGCACCACCACTGCACCACCACTACACCACCACTGCACCACCACTACACCACCACTGCACCACCACTGCACTACCACTGCACCACCACTGCACCACCACTACACCACCACTACACCACCTCTACACCACCACTGCACCACCACTGCACCACCACTGCACCACCACCACAGGGAGCAGTGCATCGGCACCGGGGGCTTGCTGGTGTGGAGGAGGAAACAGCTGCTCTCTCAACTCGCCTCCATCTTCCCCATCACCAAGCATCCCAGTGTAGCTATGCTTTGTTTCAATTGATTTTGTTGTTGTTAATTTATTCATTTATTTAAATATTCATTTGTTCATTATTGTTTTCTTTAATGTTATTTCTTCTAGTCAACACCACCAAAGTAAGTGGAGTAACTGGCTAACTACCACTACTACCACCACTACTACCACTACCACCACTACCACTACTACCACTACTTCCACTACCATCACTACCACCACTACTGCCACTAACACCACTACTGCCATTAACACCACTACTGCCATTAACACCACTACCACCACTACTACCACTACTGCCACTACCACAAATAGCACAAACCCTCATCATTTCCACCACAGCCACTCCACTCTCATCCCATCCCACCACAACAACAGGACCAAAGAAGACCAAACCACAAAAACAACTCCCTATCGATCAGCACCCCCCTCAACAACCCCTCCAACCCACTCCGACCCCCCTCCTCCACCTCCTCCACTCCTTCCTTTCTCTACAAAATTCTTCAAGTACCCCTACCCGCCTCCAAGGATCTGCAAGGCCATGATGAAGCAATGTTGGCGGTCGCCCTGGGCTATGTGGCCCGTGTTGTGCAGTTGGTGGGTGGGAAGGTTGTGGTTTAGGGAGGGTTTGTGGGTAGAATGGGGGGGGGGGTGAGTGGGTTCGGGGGTGCTGTTGGTGTAGTTAGTGGGTGGGTGAGTGTGGTTGTGTGAGTGGGTGTGTGTTGGTGAGTGAGTGGGTGTGTGTGGGTGAGTGAGTGGGTGTGTGTTGGTGAGTGAGTGGGTATGTGGCATGGGTAGGTGGCTAGTGTTGCATGGCTGTGTGGGTCCATGGATGCATGGTTGTGAATGTTGGTTGGTTGCGTGCGTGTGAGGGTGCGTAGCATGAGTGGATGCGTGTGTGGGTACATGGGTGTGTGAGTGATTAGGCGTGATGTTTATAGAACTTTATATTTTCCTTTGTCAATTGAACTCTCGCCAATTGCCATACACCCGACATCAACGTTGATTCAGTTTCATCACATGTTCTCTAGGTGTCGGTCCTTTTGGACCTGCCTCTGCGATATCCAATAACGTTCAGGGAAAGTAGGTCAAGCATTCGTGACCTGATTATTGACAAAATTGACATGCAAAAGCGAGAGTTGGTGGGTTGTGAAGGGAAGTAATGATGATGATGGTGATGAGGATGATGATGATGATAATGATGATAATGATGATGATTATTCACCATCGACAGCTTCCCCCTCTATTGCAAGGGCAAAGAACGATCCGAGTTCGATTATGCAGTTTACATTCTGAACAAGAACATCGCACAGGTCTTCGCTGCATATTACCGCCTTCATTCCATGCATCTAATTCGATATTATTTCGGTATTTTAAAAATCGATTTCATCTCTCCCATATGAACACCTTCACACAACAACCAGCCTCTACCCACAACAACTAGTCTCTTCCCCCAACAACCAGCCTCTACCCAAAACAACCACCCTACCCACAACAACCACCCTCCCACAGCAACCACCCTACCCACAGCCACTATAGTGACCCTTTTCCACAACAACCACCACCCCTTCCCCTCACACCCACCTCTCAGTTACGTCACTACTGTGACATGAGCACTCCATGCCTCTTCTCCTCCCTGGCCAACCTCCACTCACTCTTCGTGCACAAGCTTGCCATTGCTAGGTTCTTATGCTTTTTTGTTTTAATTTTTTTAATTTTTTGTGTTTGTTTTTGTTGTTGTTTTGGTTTCTGTATTGTGCTGTTTTACTTTTTTTGTTGTTTTTTTGTTGACTTTTATTTATTGTTTTGTATTTTATTGAATTTGTGTCATTGCATCTCACAGTCAGCCTCCCCTTGCAAGCAGCCAACCAGTTCTTTCCACCCTCACCACTTCATCTCCACCCTCTCCACTCTTCCTTCACCAACCTCCTTCTCCTCCTTCCCCTCTTTCCATCACGGACGTCATCATCTCAGACACCAAAACTAAATCTTCCGCTACTACTACTACTGATACTCCCACCACTACTACTACCGATACTCCCACCACTACTACTGAAAATATAACTCTTGGCACTAGCATTACTACCAATTCTAGTAATACAACTACTATCATTTTTACTTCTACTACTACCACTACTACTACTGCTGCTGCTGCCACTACTAATGCTACTATAACTATGAATGTTGCTGATACTACTACTTCTACTACCCCTACAACTACTACTACTTCTACTACCCCCACTATCACTACCACTACTACTACTTTTACTACCTCCACCACCACCACCACTACCACTACTACTAACACCACCAACAACAGCAACATTACCAACAACAACAACAACGACGACACTACTGATAATGATTGCATTGGTCACATCAGCAGCCACATCTCCCACGTTACCAAGGCAACACTGGAAGGCAGTCTATGTGACGTCATGACTAGCGCTGACGTCATGGCAGATGTGTGATTGACAGACGAGATTGTAGTTTCTTTCTTTCATCATGAGGCTTCTAACTAACCGGGTTGACGCCCCTAGGTCATTATATTTTTTTGGACATCTTCTAATAAATGCTAATCCGTTTTGTATTTCTTTGCGTGTCTTGAGTGGTACTATGTCGAATGCTTAAGTGGGAGAATGGAGAGAGGGAGGATGAAAAGAGGAATGGAGAGAGAAATGGAGAACGAAAGATGTGAGAAATAGATAGGAGGGTTGTAGGAATGAGAGGAGGAAATAGCAAGGTTGAAAGAAGGAGTAGAGTGGAAAGGAGTGAGAAAGTGAAGGAATCAAGTGTAAAGATGTCTTGAGGCCAGACAGTTGTCCACAATCTTTAAAAAGTTTCTATTTGTTCGGTTAGAGTTAATGATTACTGTAATTGTAATGTTATAATTTAGGATAAGTATTTCAACTTAAATTTATTTAATTCTCTATGTAGCAAATCTTATTTTATCGTTTACATATTTTGAACTATGAACCTTTTTGATCGTTAATTTAAGTTCTTTTATAAATTCATTTTACAATTTTCAAATTGAGTTAGATGGAATGTTAAATGTCTAAACTATTGAAATTAATCATCATGGGAGCACCTGGCTCTGGCAAAGGAACAGTCTCCAAGAGGATTGTTAATGACCTCAAACTTAAGTTCCTTTCTTGTGGAGATCTTCTAAGGAACGAGATATCGTCCAGATCAGGTAGTTTCATAAATTAATTTTGATATCTCATTTAATGCAAACATATTTATAACTGGCTCACTGAATATGAATATGAGACAACAGTATTCAATTCAATACAGTGTATTGGTATCAAATATCCTATTCTTAGAATAAATAAATAAGTTGCATTATCACAAGAGATCGGCAAGGAGTGTGAAGGTTACATAAAGTCAGGGAAGTTGGTCCCAGATCAGCTGGTCAGTGGCATTCTCTACAACAAACTCGATTCCTTCCAGGCTGGCTGGCTTCTTGACGGTTAGTGTCAGAGGAGGTCAAAAGGATGAATGGGAAAGTTAAGGGGCTTTGTGTGCCTTATTATCAGACATCTTTTATCACTCAGTAAGAATTTACAATAGATATCAGAAATGAAAATACATAAAATCCAAGTCAAACAATTTAGATAATCAACAAAGCCTCTCTGAATCTAATTAAAATGAATCTTCTAAAACCAATCGTCTGCTCGTCCACACAGGCTACCCTCGCAAGGTGTCTCAGGCAGAGGAGATGTGCCAGAGGGGTCACCAGCCCGACCTCGTCATCAACCTCCAAGTGCCCTTCGAGGAAATCATCAGGAGGTTCGAGCAGGTGTTTAGAGGGGGGGTGGTTTGAGTTTGTGGTCTGAAGGGTTTATTATTGTTTTTTGTGGTAGTAGTAGTAGAAGTAGTAGTAGTAGTAGCAGTAATAGTAGTAATAGTTTTATTAATACTAATAGTATACAGAACATGTATCTTTCTTCTTCCCGAGTTTTCTCCATATTTCTCCTTCCACTTTCTTTCATTTTCTTCTTTCCTTCCTTCCATCCATCCGAGTCACCTTCCCACACACCTCACACCAACTCACACGACAGACTGCAGGACAGATGGGTGCACCTCCCTTCAGGCAGGGTCTACAATCTCCAGTACAACCGGCCCAAAGTCATGGTCAGTCGCATTCGGGTGGATGGTTGCATTGATGCTTGCATGGATGGCTCAATGCATCTTGTTTGTTTTCACATCTCAGATCCTGCTTCTCATAGCAACTGATTGAGCCTCTCGTTAATCTTGCAAATGTCATCATTCTTTCGACATCTAATGTTGTTTTGCTTCTTATTATATTACCTCTCCTCCTCCTCCAAACCAACCAGGGGAAGGATGACGTCACAGGTGAGGTATTGGTGCAGCGCGATGACGACCTTCCTCAAACCGGTTAATGTTTATTATTTCCCGCCCTTTAATTATTTTTATCTTCGCCATTTTTACATTTTTTATATATTTTATTTGGTGAGAATTATGATGATAATGATAATAATAAAATGAATAATGATAAAAAGAAAAATAATAAAAAGAATATTGATAAAAATAATAATAATAAAAAGAATAATGATAATGATGATTAAAATTCAATAACAGTTCTAGAAAGGTTGAACTACTATGAGGCAGAAACAATGCCTGTGGCTGACTTCTTCAAGTGCGCATGATGATGATGATGATGATGGTGGTGATGATGATGATGATGGAGATGATGATGGTAATAATGATGGTGGTGGTGATGGTGAGGATGGAGATTATGGTAATAATGGTGGTGATGGTGAGGATGGAGATTATGGTAATAATGGTGGTGGTGGTGATGCACTAAACACACACACACACAAACAGGAAAAAGGACAAACTAGTTTGTTTCCATGGCACAGAGTCGGACGTGATTTGGCCTCAGGTTCAGAAAAGTCTGCACGCCTTCAAGAAGCAACTGGCGTGCCAGGCCTGATAACAAATTTCCACCATTTTTTCAACATTTCCGATTATTTTTCCTCTAAATCCAGATTCTTTTTCTTCTAAATCCAGATTCTTTTTTTCTCAAAATTTCATAATCTTTTTTCCCGTACTTTCTTCACTTTTCTGTACACAAATTCAACGGTTTTACTCCATGAGTTTACTTCTTCATAGTTATACAGCACTTTCCATCGAAAATCAATTCGATCAGATATTTGTATATCATCAGCGTTCAATTACACCCTATTGTGTCAATCTTAGACTTTCGTATGTGTTTGCATTTCTACCGACGGTGATTCTGAAACCTATTACCCACCAACATGTTCAGTGGCATTGGCACAATAACTCATGCCACCGCATATAACGGGTAAATACAACAACACTACATGATTATTTGAAGGGCATTCGTGACAAAAACCACAGTTTTGATTAACCGCGGTGTAATATCCCCTGGCCATTTGGAATCAGCACTTCAGGCTTGCTGAGGCCTTTGGGAAATGCCAAATTTCAGCTCTCAATGTCCTAGCGCGATCGCCTGCGAGTTTGCTGTTTCGGAGATGGCTTTAATCGCAGACGTTTCAGCCATTTTAGAGAGGTATTCAATCATGTTTTAGCCATCAAACTAGCATAATAGCCATCAATTTTATTACATTTTATCTTCGAGTTTACTTTTTCAATGCTTCCACGCCGCTGCTTTCAGTGCTGAATTGTCTTCTTACGCGCATATTTGATCCACTCTTCCAACGTAAATCATTGAAAACAATGAAAGCACCACACCACCATCAGTGGTCTTTACGCTGAAATTTGATGACGTTGTTGCACTGATTTCACTAACTTTGCACACTTCCTTCTAACATTTCTTGTGCCTTGCCATGAGCATATCATGATTTTTCAATATAATTTATCTTTCTATTTATTTCACGATTATAATTGAAACGTAATAATTGTTCCGGCACTAGCACCATTGTCATCCTTAAAGCTCATCAGAACCACATTTACAACTCTTAACGCCAGCACCCCGTGCCGACGTGCAGAGCCAGCTTTGTCGTGCTTTTAAAGATTTGTTTTGAGATTTTATTTTTATTTAATTTATTTTTTAATCAGTTATTTTCTTATTAACTCAATTAGTTGTAAAATTTTTTAAATGTTTTTCGCGGCACAATTTTTTTAAATGAGCCATTTAAATGAAAATAAAGATGACTATATATATGAAAGTGAAACAATTTATGCACCGAATAATGAAATTAACAAATAAAAAGATTTGTAGCTAGCTTCACCAACAAGAGCGAAGACATCAGAATAAATGTACATTTACAACACTTTTTTCAAATTAATGCCTTAATTAACTATAAAATATATTACGTTAAAAAATATTTTAATAATTACAATTTAAATTATCTCTGCATGTTAATTGAATAAGCCTAATGATGCAATTAAGGGTAAATTAGTAATTATTAAGACAAATAAAACATACGAAATTAGTTCAAGCTTCACAAAACGACAAACATACAAAAATGAAACAACAAACATACATCAATGAGACAACAAACATACAAAAATGAAACAACAATGAGACAACAAAAATACAAAAATGAAACAAAAAACATACAAAAATGAAACAACAATGAGACAACAAAAATACAAAAATGAAACAAAAAACATACAAAAATGAAACAACAAATGTATACAAAAATGAAACAACAAACGTATACAAAAAGAAACAACAAACGTATACAAAAATGAAAACGCATTAATCAACCAAAAGATTAAAATCAAAACATTTTAAACAAGTATTTTAAAATAATCAAATTTTATAAACGTTACATTAGAATATACAAACGTGTCTTTAGAAATACACACAGTTATTCACAAACAAAACTATATAACAAAAACTCGAAAGTAATGCATAAACAGTTTAAAGTATTTCAGATACACAATATCATGTTTAAAACAAAGTAAATAAAAAGATATAAGCGCTTTTTAAAAATTTCTTTAAAATACTGCTTATTCAGCATAATAATAATAATTATTATAATGAAAATGATAATAATAATGAATTAATATGCAGTATAAATGTTACGTATTCATTTACGAATGTATTAAATACGCATACGATACAGACATTACAACAACTATCAAGGATTGATTATTAAATATGCATTCCAATTCAACAAATAACTTAAACCTAACTCCATTCATCTTTCCTCCTCTTCCCCTCTCCTTCTCTCCCTTCAAATGACCACAAACATGTCAAAGAACCTCATAAAGACCCAATACAATATAAAGACAAATATTATTAACGTGGCGTGAACCCAGGCGAGCTTCCAGACCTCAAGCCACTTATCATACGCAAGCATTTAAAGCCATTTTATACGATTTGATCGCACATAAATTATATTCTCCAAGCAGCGTTCGACAATACGGTCCCAATAAAAATAGTTCATATTTCCTAGGTCCGTTAATATGCCTAGATCCGTTTTTATTCCAAGGTCCGTTTTTATAGCAAAAATCCGTTACTATTCCTAGTGGAGGGCGAACTGCCTTCATTCATCCTCGATGTAGTACTGGTTGCATGCCAGATAGGCCTTGATAAGGGCGGGCACTGGCAGGCTGTCAATCAAGTCCCTACGTATCTGCGAGAGCACCACGAATCTGGGTGGATGGGTGGATGGATGGGTGTTTGTGTGCGTGCATGAGCGTGTGTCAATGGCTATTTATCAATGAATAAAGAACCTGCAGAGGTGTTGTAGCGAGTGGGTCTTCATGAGACGGGACACCGGGTTCGTCAGACGGACCATCGTGGGGGGCAGGCCTGGTCCCTTGGGTCGAAGGAAGTACGAGAAGGAGCCTGGCGGGTGTGGTTGTGCGATGTGGGGTCAGTGAAAAGGTTAACTAGTGTTGCCACAAATAGCAGTGACTTGAAATTCCCTCCTCAACCCACCCTTCCCCACACAACCCACCACCTCTATCAACAATCACCCACCAACCAACCAACTATCCACCACCCCTTCCAACCAACCAACCTATTCAGCCCCTACGCAACTCACTACCCCGACCCACCTATCCAACACCGACCAAACCATGCACCCATCCACTTCCACCCAACACACCATCGGAGCAGTTCTCAATGGCCTTCTCGATGAACTCGACAATGGTAGCGGCTCCATGCGAGCGAGGTTGCGCGTTGAAGCTGAACTGGCCTGCAGTGACAGTGGCAGTGGTGGTGACAGTGGCGGTAGTGGTTCGGTTCAGGAGGATTTTTAGAACAAACTAAAATAATTTTCCTAATTGAAAAGGATGGAAACCACACAGAGTGACCTGCTCCTCATTTCCCCTATCCAAAACACTCCATTCTCTCTCCCCAAACCCCCGATTATAAAAAAACCATTATTTTCAGCATTATTAATTGTGTCTATATTTAAACGCAAAAAGTCGAAATCTACAACAGGGCATCGGTTGCACTCGAAGCTAGGACGGACCAGAAACCATCGGTCAAGACGAGGGTCTTTACACTCTCGGATGGCATAAATACGGGCATATGAAGGGCAGCAAAGGAAGAGAGAAGGAGGGAGGAAAACCTCTGTAGTGCTCGATCCTGGTGTGGTGCGTCTGGTCGTCTGACTTGAAGCTCAAACTCAAGATGTACCTCTCGTCCGAACTGTCCCTAACCAGGAAGGAGCCTGTGTGTGTGTGTGTGTGTGTGTGTGTATGTGAGTGTGTGTGTGTGTGTGTGTGTGTGGTTGTGTGTGCATGTGGAGGTGTGCGTATATAATTAAAAACAAATATCTAATTTAAAGATAATATATTATTAATGTTTATTTAAAAAGTATAAAAAAGTAAGAGACCAATGGGCTTGTCCTTAAGTTGTTGCTCGGCCTCCCTCCAGCTGAGAGGACCCCAGTACCAGCCCTTCTGCAGTGCCACGACAGTCATCAGTTGTTAATCATCAGTTGTCAATCATCAGTTGTCAATCATCCGTTGTCAATCATCAGTTGTCAATCATCAGTTGTCAATCATCAGTTGCCAATCATCAGTTGTCAATCATCCGTTGTCAATCATCAGTTGTCAATCATCAGTTGTCAATCTTCAGTTGTCAATCATCAGTTGTCAATCATCAGTTGTCAATCATCAGTTGTCAATCATCAGTTGTCAATCATCAGTCAAGCACTGACTCAAGGTCACTCAAATCAGTTTAATGAAATAATGCTATTCAATGGCAGTCGTGTATAGTAGTGGTGGAGTAGTGGAGGAGTAGTGGAGTAGTGGAGGAGTAGTGGAGTAGTGGAGGAGTGGTGGAGGAGTGGTGGAGAAGTGGTGGAGAAGTGGTGGAGAAGTGGTGGAGAAATAGTGGAAGAGTAGTGGAGTAGTGGAGGAGTGGTGAAGGAGTAGTGGAGGAGTAGTGGAGTAGTGGAGGAGTAGTGGAGGAGAGGTGGAGGAGTAGTGGAGAAGTAGTGGAGTAGTGAAGTAGTGGAGGAGTAGTGGAGTAGTGGAGGAGTAGTGGAGGAGCAATGGAGAAGGAGGCAAACGTTTTTGAGGTCGTTGAAGCTCTCAATGAAGAGATCGCCACTGTCTGCCTCCGGTTGACCTTCAGAGGTGGTTGGTTCAAATTGAACAATTAGATATTATAATTAATTTTTAAAGTTCTTTTGATTGATCTGTTTGAAACTAATGGTTTTGCAAAGGTTTTGCTTTCATCTAATCCTGACTAGAAAACACTCTTTCTTGCTATCATCAACCTCTTTATAAACTTAAATAAATAACAATATTATTAATATTATTATTATTTTTATTATTAATACCATCATATCATCATTCGCATTAATAACATCAATTCCAAACTCACCCTCATTCTCAGCATTCTGAAGTCTGTTCGGTTGCCAAGGTGACAATGAAGAAGAAGATGACGAAGAGTTGTTGTGTTGTTGTTGTGGCACTGGCATAATTTCCAGAGAACGTTGTTGGTTGGCATGTGATGAATTGCCAACCAAACCATCGCTCGGAATTTCCGGAAGGTCCCTGGTTTTGATGTCAAACGACACTGGTCGATTGGCCCCACCCCCACTACCACCATCCTCATCAAGATCATCATCATCATCGCCATCCTCTTTGACCAAGCAAGCCTTAGCATGGGAGAAAGTGGTTGGAGATGGCGTGACGATGCTGTTACTACTACTCCGTTTGCCATCCTCCTCACCCACTTCACCATTATTAATATTATGATGATTACCTTTATTATTATTATTATTATTATTATAATTATTAGAGATTTGATCATTGTTATCATCCTTATTCGATAAGTGGAGCTTTGAAAGTTTACTTTTGTTAATCCGAAAAAGACTCTTGAACTTGTCGTCACAAGAACTTACATTACTGACACTACTGACCGCTCTACCATTTGCCTCATCAACCTTTCTAGAGCAAGCAGCATTTTCAACATCATGTTTTTGTTTCCCTGTGTTCATGAGAAAATCTTTAAGCTTCGATGACTTGGAAAAAAATGTAAAAGACTTTTTTTTCAGACTTTTCTTTTTTTTGGAAGTGCTATTTTTGCAATAGGTGGTGTCGGCGTCATTACTATAACTAGAGTCGCCATTTGTGTTTTCACTAGCATTTTCAGTTGTACTTACACTGGACTTTTTAGTTGGAGTTTCAACAAGCCTATTGGTCGGATTTGAGTTACTTTTAAGAGTTGAACTGTTTCTACTACTGTTGTCAGTAGAGTGCATTGTTCCATTTAGGACTTGCTTCAATTCTCTTTCATCTTCATTATCACTGTTTGCCTCCTTTCTGTCCAGACCCTCTTTATATTTCGTATGAATAGAGTTATTGTTCTTTAAATGGCTATCAGCTCTTAAATTCTTCGTAACTTTAATGCCATTCTTCGTGTCAATTTGTACATTCTTTGTGTGATTTGGAGTTGTTGAGTTCATATGTGATTCATGGACATCTCCAGAGGCATTAGTCACACCCTTACAATGGCTGCTTGAGCAACCAGCAAGATCAGTATCATGACTATTACACATGTTGTGCCTGCTAACACTCTCACTACTAGTCTGTTGCATATGAAGTTTTGGTGTCGATTTTTTATGATTTGACTCCATTTTGAAGTCTGCCAGGTTCTTGCATTTCTTAGAATTCCTAATTAATGAGTGATCATTGATGTCTTAACACGAAGGCTGACATTTTTTTAAACTAGTTTTTCTTGAAAATTGTCATCATTGAGCATTTTCTAAAGTACTTCATAATCTGAAAAATAATTAAAAATTCGCAAATATTGAAATGTAAAATTATTTTATAAATATTTATCTTCTTTTTCATGCTTACCAAATGTTCACTCTATTTTTACATTTTTGAGCAATAAATTACTACAATCATTCGCGTATGAATTTAAACCACAAAAAATATTTTAGCATAATTTAAAAAAATTCAAAAAGACGGAATTATTTGAGACATATTATTTTTAAAAGCATTTTGAACATCTAATAAATTCATAACGAAATTAAATTTAAATGCCAACTTTAGAAACCGTAAGCATCCGGCTAATTGCTAACCTAGTGCTTAATATTCCAAATTAACATTAACTTTTTTTTTAATTAAAAAAAATCATTTGTTGCACAAAATTTTTATAATGAAAAGTTTATTCGCATTATAAATAGAGCGATACGCTAATAGATATTTAAATATAATAAAACTTAGAACAATATCTAACTGATTGCATTAACAATTTTATATATATATTGAAGTTATAATTTTAATAACCACTATCTCTAAATATTCAATACGTTACAGGGGTTAAAAGTTAAGTTTCATGTAAAGGTGGAGAGTCAGATTATTCGTTTCCAAAGCCAATAATAAAATAAATGGCAAATAAAATATCAATTTCTGCAAAAGTTCTGAAGGTATTTATTTTTACTTGTTAAAAATATTGTGTTGAAAGATACATTAAGAAGGTTAAACCGAAGGAATAAGCCAGTTTCTCTAACATTTGTTACAAACTAATCTATAAATTATCATTTAAATTGCTAATCAACTGTATAATTAAACCGAATAGAAACTCAGAACACATGAAACATCTGAGAAGGAGCCATTTTGTGGATTGTTGTATGGTCTGTGTTCTGGGGGAGAGTCAATGATTTGTAGCCATTACTCATTCGAAGAGTCTGCTCCCAAGTCTTTCCTGTCCCAGTTTGATGAAGCTGCTAAATACGTGGTGGAAGGTGGATACGAATGATATTTTAATATATAATGCATTTCAATTTAATAAATATTTTCAACTTTTTTAAATGGCGCCATTTTACTTACACAATTTCCCAAAATTATAAATTCACACAAAATGGCCACTCAGGAGTTGAGGCATTGGGCTTCTTTGTGCAGTCAGGGCAGGCGTTTGTGCACTCTTGTATGCTCAACATGTGCCTCAAGTACTTTGCATCTGCCCCCCAACAACAAGTTGTTGTTGTGCTTGTGGTTCTTGGTGATCTTGGGGTTGTTGTTATAGTTGCTGTTGCTGCTGTGGTTGTTATTGTTATTTTGTTTGTTACATTAGTTATAGATGTTGTTGCTTTTGCAGTTTTTGTTGTAGTTGTTACATTAGTTTTAGTTACAGTTGTTGCTGTTTTTGTGGTTGTAGTCTCAACCAACATCCTCAACAACTGACTCGATGTGTGTCTTTTTCTTCACAACGACCACCTTTCAACTTCTCAGGCGTGTTTCCATGGAAACGAGATCATAATCATGGCCATCCTAGCTCCCAAGAAAGAAGATGGCGACGAGAAGAAGTGTTTCTTCTATAGGTTCAATGCCAAATCGCAAGAATTGGCTTCGATCGAAGTGGAAGAGGCAACACCAGAAGTTGTCAAGGAGATGAAAAACAAGTGAGGGTTTTAATTTAGGAAAATAATATTTAATTATATTATACTTTTTTTTCATACTTTTTAATTTTTAAAAAAGTTTTGTCATTTATAAAGTTCTAGATAATGGAAGATTGCGTAACTGCAGGTTCACCCTCTTCCACATTGAGGCCAAGCTTCCAGTCACCATCCACCACAGCAACGACCTTGGTGGAACTAATTTTCTCTTTTTAAAAATATTTTTTAAAAAACTTTTTGGTTACGAGAATGATTAAGCATTCATCTAATGGCATGAAGTCATCTAACCATGAAACCAATCATTCTAGTGCACCAAACAACATAGATCAAGCCAAACAACCAACCTAACATGTAGCAACAAACAACCAACCAACCTTACATGTAACAACCAACATGACATGTAACAACAAACAACCAACCTAACATGTAATAACAAACAACCAACCTAACATGTATTAACAAACAATCAACCAACCTAACATGTAATAACAAACAACCAACCAACCTGTCTAACCCAACATGAAATAAACCAAATAACCAACCAACTTACCCATCCAAACATGTTACCAAATAAACATCCAATCAATCTAACCACAGGTCACCAACCATCCACCCACCCAACCACCACTCCAACCACCCATCCAACCACCCATCCAACCACAGGTCACCAACCATCCACCCATCCTCCCACCCATCCATCCACACATACAACCACACATCTAACCACCCATCCAACAACCCATCCAACCACCCATCCAACCACCCATCCAACCACCCACCCAACCACTCACCCAACCACCCATCCAACCACACATTCAACCACACATCCAACCACCCATCCAACCACCCACCCACCCAACCACCCATCCAACAACCCATCCAACCACCCATCCATCCACCCACCCATCCATCCAACCACCCATCCAACCACACAGACGAGAAACGATTGAGTATTCAACACAGCATCAACCAACTCGCCAACCAACTCTCCCAACCCCTCACTCTCTTCAAACTGCCAACCAAACAACAACCACCACCACAACAACAACAACATAAGAAGGAAACTAAACAACAGGGCAAGCAACAAAAAGAAAACAAAAAGCAACAACAACTGATACAACAATCTAAGTATCTCCTCATTAGAAACACATACATACACACTGATGATGATCCTGATTATGATGATGATGTTAATGATGATGATGAAAAAAATGATTTAGAGATAACTTTTGATAAGAGTAATGGTGGCGATGATAGTAGTAGTGGTAGTAGTAGTAAGGGAGGGGGTGTGAGGATGGAGGATATAGCTGACGTCATACATTTCGAGACGATTAACGTGGATGGATATGAGCAGGTGGGTGTTTGTCACTCATTCATTCATCCACTCATCCATACACCCATACACCCATCCACCCATCCATCCACCCATCCATCCATTCACTCATCCATCCATCACCTCATTAGAGGGTGGTTCAGGTGGAGTTGCTGATGCAGTGTAGTGGAACGGAAGCGAAGCCCTACTACCTCACCTCCGCCCCCCTTCTCTACCACGACCATTGTGTGTTTGGAGTTGGGAGGGGAGGGGGGATGGTGGGGAGGGAAAGTGGGAGGTGAGGAGGGAGGGTGGGAGGTGAGGAGGGAGGGTGGGAGGTGAGGAGGGGTGGTGGGGAGATGAGAAGGGAGGGTGGGAGGTGAGGAGATGATGTGGGAGGGTGGGAGGTGAGGAGATGAGAAAGAAGTGGGTTGAGAAATATGAGAGGGAAGGAGTGGTGGTGAGATGAGGAATAGGAGGAGGAGGGAGTAGGGTGGAGAAGAAGAGGGGTGAGTTTGGGAGGCCTTTAACATTGATTGTGGTTGGTGAGGTGGTTGGTGGGGTGGTTGGTGGGGTGGTTGGTGGGGTGGTTGGTGGGGTGGTTGGTGAGGTGGCTGGTGGGTGGTTGGGGGGGTGGTTGGTGAAGTGGCTGGTGGGCTGGATTGAGGGGCGGGGAGATGACGGACAAAGGGGTGGATTTAGGTGGAAAGGAAGGGGTAAGTAGAGTCGATATTATTTGATGAAGAATTCTTATCATTAACACGCACAAACACACACGCACAAACAAACAATCATCCCTTCACTCACACACACAAACATCCTCTCCACACAAACGCACAAAAATACACACAAACACATCCCCCACACACACACACACAAACACATCCTTCACACACACACAAACACATCCCCCACACACACATACAGTGGATCTAGTGGTAGTCTCCCTGGATGTGACGTTGGATGTGGCTGTGTTGGTTGCCCATGGCGACAGCGGCGGCATCAGCCTCTCGTCAACCTTCACCAGGGCCATCCATCGACAGTTGGTCTGCATCTCTGAGACCCTCAATTCCTTCTCGAGGGTTCGAAGGGGGGGGGTGTGTGGTGGTTTGAGGGGACGTGGTTTGGTTGGTTGATTAGCACTGCCATCCACCAACCACCACACCAAACCACACTTTTGCTTCAAAAGATTTGGTAATTCATAGTTTTTCTTCGGCTATTTCCGAGGTATCAGTTTTCACACATCTCCGTTTTCAATGTAATTCTCTCATCTCACCTCTTTCCCCTCTCTCACCTCTCATCACACACACACACACACACACACACACACACACACACACACACACACACACACACACACCATAAAGCACACACACAGAGACACACCTACTCACCACAAAGCACACAAGCACCCCCTACCACACAGAGCTCGGTCTACTACATTCCGAGGGCGTACCACTACAGCCTCCTCGACTCCCTCATCACCCTGCTATATCCGGAAGGGGTTCAAGAGGCGCAACTCAGTCAGTCGTTCTTCCTATCCCTTTGTTTTGTTGTCTTTTTTTAACTTTTCATTTCTCCATGTTTCTATCGCACACACACACACACATACACACACACACAAAGACACACACACACACACAATCACACACACACACAAAGACACACGCACACACAAACACACACACACACATACACACACACACAAACACACACACACACAAACACACACACAGAGGAGACCAGGAAAGCACTGCACAAGCGTTTCCTCATCCCTCTTTCTTCTCCCTTCTTCAAACGCTCCAAACACACCTCCCTCTCCACCCACTGCACCAACCCCCACCTCACCAACGTCCACATCGGCTTACCCCCCTCCAAGGGTTCGTCTGGGAGAGGGGGGGAGAGAGAAAGAAGGGGGGAAGGAAGGGTCATCTATTTTGCCATCTATCCCTTTCCAGCATGATTATTTCTACCACCACCATCTCACACCAATACCATCATCCCCACTCACCACCCCACCACCACTATCATACTTCCCCCACCGCGCCCATTATCATCCTTCACAACCATCACTCCCCTTCCTCCCTACCTCTCCCCCCTCCCCACTAAACCCCACCATCCCCACTACATCCCAACATCTTACTACATCCCACCACCACCACCACCACCATTACCACTACATCCCACCACCACCACCATTACATCCCACCACCACCACAACATCCCACCACCACCACCACTACACGACCACAGTCAAGGGCAAGGTGACACTGGTGCAGGGCAGCTACGAATACCGCCACTACATGCAGGATAAGTGCAATGATGACGGCTGGGGCTGTGCCTACAGGTGGGTCACTCATTCATCCATCCATCCATCCATCCATCTATTCACTACCCATTCGTTCATCATTCACTATCCATCCATCCCTCCATCATCTTTTCATTCATCCATCAACTATCCATCCATCCTTCCATCATCTTTCCATTCCTCCATCAACTATTTATCCATCCATCTTCCACCCACCACCACCACCACCACCACACAGGTCGCTGCAGACGATAGCCTCTTGGTTGTACATGCAGGCGTTTACAGAGAAAAGTGTACCCACCCATCTGCAAATACAACAGGTGATGATGGCGATGATGACAACCCTTCACCACCACACCACCCTTCTCCACCACCACCACACCACCCTTCCCCACCACCACCATCGTCACCAACACCACACCACCCTTCCCCACTACCACCACCACACCACCCTTCCCCCCCACCACACCACCACCACCACACCACCACCACCCTTCCCCCCCACCACACCACCCTTCTCCACCACCACCCCACCACACCACCCTTCCCCACCACCACCCTTCTCCACCACCACACCACACCACCCTTCTGCACCACCATCACCACCACCACCACCACCACACCACCGTTCTCCACCACACCACACTCCCCCCCACCACCCTTCCCCACCACCACCACACCACCACACCACCCTTTCCTACCACCACCCTTCCCTACCACCACTACACCACCCTTCCCTACCACCACACCACCACCACACAGGCGTTAGTAGAGGTGGCGGACAAACTGCCCTCCTTTCTCGGCTCCAAGAAGTGGATTGGTTCCAATGAGGTCGCCTATGTCCTAGACCATCTATACAGTGTACGTGTGAGTGTGTGTGTGTCGGTGTGTGTGTATGTGTGTGTGTGTGTGTGTGTGTGTGTGTGTGTGTGTGTGTGTGTGTGTGTGTGTGTATGTGTGTGTATGTGTGTGTGTGTGTGTGTGTATGTATGTGTGTGTGTGTGTGTGTGTGTGTGTGTGGGTGTGTGGTGGTTGCGTGTTGTTATAATTATATATTATATTATTTATTCAAAATATCATTATCCCTCTTCAAGGTTCAATGCAGAATTTGTCACGTTTCCAGTGGTAGTGAAATGCCTTCGAAGGTATAGTCATCATCATCATACCATCATCGTCATCATCATCGTCATCATCACCACCAGCATCACCACCACCATCATCATCATCAGGTGAGGGAGATAGTTCATCACTTCGAGACGCAGGGAAGTCCCATCATGATTGGTTGGTCGAGGTGCTGCTAATGGCATCTCATTACTCATCCACCTCCTTCTCATCCTCTCACTCCATCTTCATCCTCTCACTCCATCTTCATCCTCTCACTCCATCTTCATCCTCTCACTCCATCCTCATCCTCTCACTCCATCCTCATCCTCTCACTCCATCCTCATCCTCTCACTCCATCCTCATCCGCAATTGCATCATTTACACCCAATCGGCTTTCACTACCTCTACCCACCATCTCCACCAATAACCTTTCCCAGATTCAGCGCTATTCCTAGATTTGCCATAAACTCACCATCCTCCCACTTACCATATCACCACCCACCATATCTTCACTCACCCATCATCCATCCCCCACCTACTCACCACCCCCTCACTCACCACCCCCTCACTCACCACCCATCCACCACCATCTAACCACCACCCACCTATCCACACAGGGGGTGGGGTGTTGGCTCACACGATAATTGGGGTCGACTTTAATGAGGTCACGGGCGAGGTGGCCTACTTAATTCTCGACCCCCACTATACCGGATCTGAGGACCTCAAAACCATACAAGAGAAGGTGGTTTGGGGGAGGAGGGGTGGTTGGAAGGAGGGGGTGGATGGGAGGAGGAGGTAGTTTGGGTAAAGAGGGAGTGGCTGGGTGTGGTGGGGGGAAGGGGATAAGGTGAAGGGGGGATGGTTGATAGAGGTAGGGAAGTGGTTGTTAGTGGTAGGGACGTGTTTGGAAACGGTGGGGGAATGGTGTTGAGAGGTGGGCGGGGCGGAGCTGCTCTTAGGGATTGGTTAGGGCTTGGGGGAGGCTTCATTGTGTTTGGATGAATAAAGGCATAAACTGACGCTTATTTCCCATTTCATCATCATCATCATCATCATCATCATCACCACCACCACCAGGGCTGGTGTGGCTGGAAGGGGGGCGACTTTTGGGAGAAGAACAGCTTCTATAACATGTGTATGCCACTGAAGCCAACCGTCTACTGAGGATGATGATGATGATGATGGTGGTGATGGTGATGATGATGATGATGGTGGTGGTAATGATGATGATGATTTTTGTGGTAATGATGATGCTTTCCAGTGCAAGCTCTCAGGCATTCATGTTGTTATTTGTTTTTTTTGAGGGGGGGAGGGTGTAGCTGAAGGGTGCAGTGTTGTATGTGGCTCTATTGGTAATAAGTGAATCACATGAGTATTTTTGTGGCAACCTTGGGCAAAAGTAAACTCTTTGTTTTTCAGAAATTGTGAACTTTAAAATGATTTTGCATAATTACAATTATTTTATTGTACTTAATATTACTTTTAAAGTCAAAGGTTAACGAGTATAATGGCTATGAATATAGTTGTTTTGCGTATTTTGACACTTCAATAAAATGTGTTCATAAGTGAAACACTACTTTGTAAATTGTCCTATTCAGAACCAAGATGAAGTGTTTTACATAGTCTCTAGAAACGCCTTTTATAATAATCCTGACTATTATAGCCTGTTAAAATAATAGGGCGTAACCCCGTGTTAGTTTCAAACCACTTGGGCTGCAATTTTCAGTCGTGGTTTTGCACTTGAACCAATCAATCAATCAACTGGTCTTTTAAAGATGCTTGGAGTTGTCCCATGGAAGAACTTGTCAGGGCATCTCAGAGAGGAGGAGGGGAGGGAGACGAGTTATCTTTCTTGCCAGCTTCAATGCAGCATCTGTGGTGTTGCCAGTGGAAGTGAAATGCCTTCTAAGGCTGCACCCCTCGGTTGAAGATCAATTGTTTTTTATAGTTAATTTTACGGTGAAAAACTATTTTATAATAAAAAATTTAATAATGCGTAATTATGATAGCTTACGGTTGGCTGAACAGGGATTCGAACTGGTGACCTTTAAGTTGCAGGTCTAACGACTTTACCATCTAAGCAACCCGCTCGATCTTATAATAAAGAATATTATTTAGGAAAGTATTTAAAATCAATTCCGCATGACATAGGCTGTTCTTGAAAAGTGGACCGATTTAAAAACTGGATTTTTAAAGATTAATGGAAGTGGGAAATTTGAAAGACAAAGTGACTAGTAAATAGTGAGAATAATATCAATAAGCGCTAATAAATAAGAATAAGAATAATATAAAAGTTAAAACAAGTTTTATGTCATGAATAGCGTCTGGTTTACCATTAGTAAACTAATTCACATCACACAATGGCTAGGGGAAAACACACATAAGTGTATTCAACAACACGTTTGAAGAAGTATGACTGAATGGAATTTCCAAAAAGGCTCATAAATAGAACATTTAATTGCACTGCCATTTACAGGTTATGTAACTTTTAATATTCCTCTTCACGCGTGTTTTTGTTGCAGTATTTTTATTTGACACTTTGTGTCATTTTATTTCTTTCTTATCCACTTTTCGTTTGTTGTAGAATCATTTGGGGGGGGGGGGGGGGGAAGTGGAATGGTCTTTCCGGCATTCTTCTTTGGGGGCCACGTACCCACTTCTCTCATAATTATCGTTTGTATTCATTCATCCATTCTACCATCCATCTGGTTCAATCAATCAAATAAATTTCTATAGCGCTTACAAAATTCATTTACCCATTCATCCTTCTAACCACCCAATATATTCATCCATCTAACCACCTTTTTATACATTCATCCACCCATTCACAAACTAACCCATCGACAAATTACTCTGTGTAATCACACACTTCTAAGTCGTGCGTTTGTTCACTCAACCTTTAAAAGAAATTAATGAATTTACAAATTCTCCCTAAACATCCAATCGGAAAATAAACGTTCAGAAAAATAAATTTCCAAAAATTTTTCTAAAATGTTTCTTGAAAGCCATTGGGAAGTGATTGGGTGATTCTCAAAAACCGTTGAGAAGTCTTTGGGAAGAGTCTCAGTGAATAGGTGTTTTCACAAGGTCTCATGGTCTATGTACATATCGATGCATATATTTATATCTTCCATACATATTCATACGTGCCTGTATATTTGAAATTACATGCTTTTATATCTATGTATATTTAAATATATAGGCATATACTTTTATGTGTTTTCACAGTAAAATGATTCACTGTTATTGAAGCGTCAATACAAGGACGACGTGTCGAGGAGTGCTTTAAATAGAGCAAGAAAACTTCTTCAGTCTCTTGAGGGACTTTAGATCTCAACTGTGATGAAAGAACACAACAACTGCAACAACTACAACTACTGCTACTGCAATAAGAACAAGGAATACTACAGCAACAACTACTGCAGCAACTACTACAGCAACAACCTCAACAACTACAACTACAACGACATGACTTGTGTGTGTTGCTGTGGTTGTTATCTTGAAGTTTGTGGTGGGGCATGTGAGAGTGTTAGCAGAGAAAGAAGTAGAACCCTTAGTGGTAGTAGTAGTGGTAGTAGTGGTGGTAGTAGTGGTAGTAGTAGTGGTGGTGGTAGTGGTGATAGTAGTAGTGAGGCTAAGGCTTTTAAAGGTGGCTGTAATGGTGCTAGTGGTGGTAGTGGAGATTGTAGTGCTGGTAAAGCTTTTAGCAGTGGTTGCAGTGGTAGTAGGGTTATTATTGGTGGTAGTTGTGGTGGTAGTGAAAAACATCAACATAAATCAAAAAGCAACAGCAAAATAATTGGTAAAATAAAACCTAGAAAGATTGTTGCTGGTAAACGTGATGATATCGACAACGCTGATGGTGATGAGGATCAAGATGATGATGATGAAACAGATAATGATGATGATGAGAAGGATGATGATGATCTTCACTCATTTCATCGCCAGGACACCCCTCTTGTTGAATTCATCAAAATGGTGAGTCATTCTCTTTATCATCATCACCACCATCATCATCATCATCGTCGTCATCATCATCATCATCACCATCATCATCATCATCATCATCACCACCACCATCATCATCATCGTCGTCATCATCATCATCGTCATCATCATCATTGTCATCATCGTCGTCATCATCATCATCGTCATCACCATCATCGCCATCATCATCATTATCATCATCCCCACCATCATCATCGTTATCGTCGTCATCATCATCATCACCACCATCATCCTCATCATCGTCATCGTCGTCATCGTCGTCATCATCATCATCATCATAATCATTATCATCATCATCATCATCCCCATTCATAGTTACTAGAAGAGAACAAAGAACTGAGAAGCAGATGTGGTGGAATACCCAGCTACAAAAGAGAAGTGGTGAGTTGGTGGTGTTGATGTTGTTGTTATCGCTTTTAGTTCTTTGTTCAGTGGTTTAATGTTTTTGTTGTTGTTTATAGTGGTGGTGTTGATGTTGATGATGTTGTTGTTGATGTTGGTGTTTTTGATGGTGTTGTTGTTATTGTTGGTGGTTGCAGTTGGTGATTGTGACAAATCTATTCTTTGAAGAAATCTCGGTTAACTGTTAATGAATGAATGCACTCACCACAGGCAATGCAGTCATCAACCAAGACGGACAAAAATTCACAATACAGAAAAAAAATAAAAAAGTGTACATTAGGAAGACTTGATGCTATAGAAAACAATAAAGAAAAACCAGAAAATATTTTGTTACAAATAAGTCCTAGAAATGTTAACCATTCCACTCACCCCCACGATATAATAAGAAGGGGTCATATAATCCTAAGAAATAATACAATAAAAACGAATGATAAAATAAAGAAAAGTGATAAAATACAAAAGAAAGATACAATACAAAGGAAGGATGGAAACCAAGTTATGTTTGATACAATAAAAAAACATGATGAAAAGAGAATAAATTATACAATAAATACAATGTTTGATACAATAAAAATCGAAGATACAATGCAAAATTATTATTCGAAAAAAAATTCTAATGCAACGCATACAATCTTTGATACAAAAAAAACATTTAATAAAAATAATAATAATAATAATAATAATAATACAATAAAAAATAGTGAATCAAAACAAATCTTTGATACAATACAAACGAATAATAAAGATAACACAATACAAACTCATGAATCACGAAACATGGAAACCACAATACAAAAAACTGATACAATACAAAAAGATTATACAATACAAAATACTGATACAATACAAGTGAATGATACAATACAAAGAAAAGATACAAGAGATGCATTTTACGAAGAAAGTTTGCTGATACTACGGCAGAATTTGGAGAGGGAGAGGAACCAGAGGCTGGAAGCAGACAAGAAACTGTTGAGTCTCAAGAAGAAGATACTGAAAGTGGGTGTTGTGGTTTTTGTTGTAGCTGTTGTTGTTGGTTGTTGTTGTTGTGTTGTTGTTGTTGGCAGTGTTATTTTCGTAACGAAAACAAAAACGACAATTCTGAATAATCGTTCCACGAAAACGAAAATAAAAACTAAATTTATTTTCAAAACGAAAACGAAAATAAAAACTATAATTATTTCCAAAACGAAACTGAAATAAAAACGATAATTATTTTCAAAACAAAAATTAAATAAATTTTTATGATATGCCATAATAGGCAAATGAATAACTTTTATTAAAAATATATGTCTTTGTTATAAACATTATCTTTGGGCTTTATGAAAGTAGCGCCATTTATCAAACGTTATTTTATTACCGCTTCTCTTTGTCAATTAAATTATCACTTATTTTAATCATAGATTTGTTGTTATAATTTAAATTTGTTGTTAATCAATAATTTACGTAATCAATTCTTATAATATTTCAATTGACTGTTAATTTTTTAAACTCATTTGTTGTTAATATACTGTTTTCATAGATCTCAAAAACAAGTAGTATATATACTATATCTATGACAGTTCTATTTTACTGTTTCATTTTATGATAAATTAATTTTTTCAGATATAAAAAAATAGTGTTTAAAGTTGTAAATTAATATTTTTTCAAAACTAAAATGAAAATAAAAACTATAATTATTTTCAAAACTGAAACGAAAATAAAAACTAATTATTTTCAAAACGAAAACGAAAATAAAAACTATAATTATTTCCAAAACGAAAACGAAAATAAAAACTATAATTAATTCCAAAACGAAACTGAAATAAAAACTATAATTATTTTATGAAACGAAAATAACACTGGTTGTTGGTTGTTGTGATGTTGTTGGTTGTTGTGGTGTTGCTGTTTTAGTGGTTGTTTTGTTTGTTATTGTTGTTGTAGTTTCTGTTGTTTTTGTGGTCTTAATTGCTGTAATTATTGTTGTATATGCTGGTGCTCTTGTTAATATTTTCCATCGTAACCAACACGTTCCTCAACAACAACAATAAAAACAACAACAACAAAAACAACAATAAAAACAACAACAACTGCAACAAAAACAACAGATGATTCAGCTGAAAAACTACATGGAGAAAAAGGGGCAAATTAAAGACCACCACTACCATGACACACCATCATCATCATCATCACCACCAGGAACCACCACCATCCCTGCACCCAATGCAGTCAAAAGCAACTGTGGAAACGTAATTAGTTGCGAAAATAATGATAGTAGAAACAACAACAACAACAACAACAACAACAACAACAACAACAACAACAACAACAAGCACTTTAACAATTACTGCAGGTCAAAAACTTTCAACAAATTTCCCTTTCCTTATAGTTATGATGATGTTTCGAGTGATGGTGATGATGATGATGATAGAAACATTGACAGTTTAGAAGTGGCCACTCTTATTGCAAGAAAAGGAGATTTTTTCTAGTTTTATATTTCATGATTAAAAAGTGGAAACTTGTTGCTGGCTGGATGGCTCATACGGTAGAGTACTTGCTAGGCATGCAAAAGACTTCGGGTTCGAAACCCACTCACCCTTGCGTGAAAGTCGAGTTTTACTGTGATGACGAACAATATTAAAACAATTAAAACTTACATTTTCCTCTTTTATTCAATTTATTTCACAAATATTTGAAAAATTAAGACATAGCAATCACGTTGACAATTTACGAAAGTAAAGCTCTTCATCATTTATTGAATTTAATAAAAACAAAGTATTTTTTGTTTGTACAATGGCGATGAAAATCAACTTTAGTCTAAATAGTTTTAAATTCTGTGGTCGTTTGTGTGCTGGAAACGATGGAACTGAGGTGGAGTGGGCAGGCTCAAAAATTATTTATTTTTAATGGGAATTACTAATTTATTAATAATATTAATTTAAAATAATTTGTGGTATTATATTCTCATCAAAATATATAAACAACTGGTAATTTCAATATTATTATATACAAAAGAATCATCATCATCTTCTTCATTTTTATCATTTGGAATGGAGTATTTGGGGGTGATAATGAGTGGATATGACTCGTTTGTTTGATGCAAGGAAAGATGAGTTGAAGAGGCAAAAGTGGTTGTCACCCTCTCTTCCCATCCACCCTCCCTCCCCAACCACCCTCTCTTCCCAACCACCCTCTCTTTCTATCCACCCTCTCTTCCCATCCACCCTTTCATCCCAACCACCCTCTCTTCCCATCCACCCTCCCTCCCCAACCACCCTCTCTTCCCAACCACCCTCTTTTCCTAACCACCCTCCCTTCCCATCCACCCTCTCTCCCCAACCACCCTCCCTTCCCAACCACTCTCTCTTTCTATCCACCCTCTCTTCCCATCCACCCTCTCTTCCCATCCACCCTCTCTTCCCATCCACCCTTTCTTCCCATCCACCCTTTCTTCCCAACCATCCTCCCTTCCCAACCACCCTCTCTTTTAACCACCCTTTCTTCCCATCCACCCTCTCTTCCCAACCACCCTCCCTCCCCAACCACCCTCTCTTCCCAACCACCCTCTCTTCCCAACCACCCTCTCTTCCCAACCACCCTCCCTCCCCAACCACCCTCTCTTCCCAACCACCCTCTTTTCCTAACCACCCTCCCTTCCCATCCACCCTCTCTCCCCAACCACCCTCCCTTCCCAACCACCCTCTCTTCCCAACCACCCTCTCTCCCCAACCACCCTCTCTTCCCAACCACCCTCTCTCCCCAACCACCCTCTCTTTCCAACCACCCTCTTTCCCCAACCACCCTCTCTCCCCAACCACCCTCTCTCCCCAACCACCCTTTCTTCCCAACCACCCTCTCTTTTACTTTTTTTTCAGCCACCTTATCCCTCCTAGCCTGTTCTTCTTCTCCTCTCATCCATCCTTCTTCCCCCTTCTCAGCCATCTCACCCTCTCTCCAACCACTGCATCTTCTCTCACCAACTAAGCCCTCTCCTTCCCTCTCTCAACCCCCCCCATCCTTTTCACCCAAAAGATCGTGAAAGTAAAAGATAAAAAAGAGGAGGTAGTGGTTTTGAAGATGATGGTGGGGGGAGAGAGACGGATGGAGAGAGAGTTTGAGAGAGAGGTGGAGGTGATGAGGGAGGTGGGGAGGGGGTGTGCGTTCATTGTTGAGATGCTTGGATCGTTTCAATGTAAGGTTGGTGGTGTTGATTGTAGTCGTGGGGTTGATGATGATGATGCTGATGATGATAGTGATGCTCATGATGATAATGATGCTGATGATGATAGTGATGCTAATGATGATGAAAATGCTGGTAATGATCGTGTGATGGTTCTGGTGGTGATGATAGTGATCTAGTGATGGTTTATGTCTCTTCTGGTTCCACAACAGAGCAGGAACATTATCATACTGGAGTACTTGAGTGGTGGCAGTCTCAGAAACTACTTGGACTCCGTGAACACCCATCCATCCACCCTTTCATCCACCCATCTATCCACCCATCCATCCACCCATCTATCCACCCATCCATCCACCCTTTCACCCACCCATCTATCCACTCATCCAATTACCCATTCATCCACCCATCTTCCTCTCCCACGTGGCACCACCACCTTTTACTCATCCTGTGTTCTCAGTGCTCTCATTTACCTGCACTCTCACTCCATCACTCACGGGTTCGTGCGGCATATTTGTTTTCAATCATTCCAGAGATTTTCGCTTTATAAATAATCTTCCAACGTTAAATTATTTTTTCTACATTTTCTAAAATTCATTTTTTCCACTTTTCTATCTTTTTTTCTTCTCATTTTATACTTTCCCACATTCCCTCCACTTACCCTTCACTCCCTCTCACCCTTTCCGCCCCCACTCCCCCTCCAAGCGACATCAGCCTCAGGAACATAGTGTTGACCTCTGAAGGTTATGTCAAGGTCATTGACTTCGGAAGGTCAACTTTCGATTATGACGTAATCATTCATATTTATTGCAAATTATAGTCTGCTCAATTAGCTATACATTCAGAAAATTGATGAATTGATTAATTAGTCTGTAAGTGGATCAAAGGTATTTTTAATTTATTGTTAAATTAATTTTAATCTAAATAGCAAGCTTGAAAAAGTTTGAGCTTAACTTATTTCGTGGTTCATGTTTTTAAATGAGTTAATTACTCAATCAATTAATCAATCAATTAATTATTTAATTGGTTTTCCTATTGCAAGCTGGCACTGAAGGGCAGAAAAGACTATTACCGCGACTACAAGCAGCTTGGAAGGGTGGTCTATGAGATGATGACTGGAGAGGTGTGTGGCTGGGTGGGTGGATGGATGGATGGATGGATGGATGGATGGATGGATGGATGGATGGATGGATGGATGGATGGATGGATAGATGGATGGATGGATGGATGGATGGATGGATGGATGGATGGATGGATGGATGGATGGATGGATGGATGGATGGATGGATGGATGGATGGATGGATGGATGGATGGATGGATGGATGGATGGATGGATGGATGGATGGATGGATGGATGGATAGATGGATGGATGGATGGATGGATGGATGGATGGATGGATGAGAAGGTGGATGAGAAGGTGGATGAGTGCATTTAGGATAAAAGATCCAAACATGACTTGTCCAATTATTTTAAAATCATTTTAAAACAAGCCCATCCCTACTTTTCCATCATAACTAAAGTTTACTTTTCACTGGAGGATGGATGCTTTGAGGGTGGATCGATTAGATGCACCCTCGATACAACTACTGGAGTGGTTGTTTAGAGTGGAAGAGAAGGAGGAGGAAGAAGAAGAGGAGAAGGAGAAGGAAGGGGAGAAGAAGGAGGAAGAGGAAGAGGAAGAGAAGAAAGAAGGGAAGGAAGAAGGAAGAGAGGTGTATGGAGAAAGAGTGATGGGGCTTGAATTTTTCAAGGTAAAATTTTTTTTTCTATGCATACTTTATCTAATATTTAATGCTACAATGGGCTAATAAATTATAATATTATAATTTGTCATTATTATTCATGAGATATCTATTTAAATCGTCATTATCATCATTATCATCATTATCACCATTATCATCATCATCATCATCATCATCATCACTGCAACAGAATATTGACTTTGATAAGTTACGCGCCAAATCTTTAGAGCCCCCTCCTCTCCTCAATCCAACAGCAACGCGCAACAGTGCATCATCAAATGTACGTATCGGTTGATTCAGCTGTTGTTGCAATTAGGTTGTGATTATACTACGAAACGTTGTGTTGTTGTTGTTGTTGTTGTTGTTGTTGTTGTTGTTTCAACATGAAGTTCTTGTTTATGTTGTAGTCTCTGTGCTGCTGTTGTTGCTTTTGTTGTTGATTTGTACTTCCCATGTTGGTGTTTTTTTTGTTATGTTGTAGTTGTTTTTAAGCTGCAGTTGTTGTTGATTTCAAGTTTTTGTTCTTGTTGTGTTGTTGATTTTTTTTCTTGTGGTGAAGTCTTTCTTGAGATGCAATAGAATACATCGTAGCTAAATGTTGCGACGAAGGATGATGTTGAGACGGATGCAGGCAGTGAGTTCTGGGCTGCTCTTGTGGAGGAAGAAGAAGAAGAAAAAGAAGAAAAGAAATATTAAAAATAAAATAAAAAAAATAAACATAATAATTCAATAATAATGATATTGAAAGATGAATAAAGAAGGAGTAAAGAAGCTGGAGGGTTTGATGAGGGGATAGAAGGAAGAAAGACTGCTTGGAGGTGATTAGGGAGGTCTCAATGGAGGAAGGGCTGGAAGAGGGGGCTGCAAATCCTCTCACCAATTATTTTCTTTTCTTTCTCTCCATCGTTCTCTCTATTTCTTTCACCATCTCTCTCACTATTTCCATCATCATCATCATCACTATCATCTTTAACATCATTCTTCAATTGATTCGTAAAAAATGAGTGAGCATCATCATCATTACTAACAACATCATTATCATCACAGCTTGGACTTATTTTTTGCCCATTATTTTGAGAGATGAATGATTGAGGGAGAGGATGAAAGGGGTAGAGGATGGAGAGAAGGGAAGGATGGAAGAAAGAAAAAGAAGGAAAAAAAGAATTTAAAAAAAGATTCTGATGAAGGGAATGGAAGTGAGAGAAGTAGTGATGGTGATGATTATGATAAAGTTGACCTGGATATCTATATAGAAGAAAACGGGTCAAACTCTGTCGCTTGAAGAGGTACATTAGGAGCTTGTCCTTGAGAGATGCGACATCCTTGCAATCACCACCATCATCATTACCATCATCCCCACCAGTTCCAACATCACGACCACATTCACCACCATCATAACCACCACAAACACCACGATTATCATTACTACCACCACCATCAGCATTGTCACCAAATTTGAACTTTTTCATTCCAGCTCCATGATTGGCTGATCGTTGCTGTTTATCTTCCCCATTGACCTTTTCATCACACCCCCTTGACCTCCATTTCTCCTTGGAACACTGTCCTTGAGTTTCCCATCCGATGTTATAGTTTCCAAGACACTGAACACCTCTTTCACCACCTACCCACCTACAAAGACCACCCCTTTCCCCGCCTACCCCCCTTTTCATCAACCCTTCTCCACCTAACCACCTACATACCATCCCCTTCCCACCTACCACGCCACTTTCCAATTTACCACTTCTACCACCATACTCAACTTTCCCGCCATAAAATGACTCATCCTTTTCCGCTAGTTGACCGGTATTTCCACGATCACCAGCAAGCCTACATCCACAATTTAACAGCGCAACTCCGTGACTTCCCCCACAACCACAACCACCATTAGCACTTCTCCTACCACAACCACCATTTCCAGCACCACTACCACTTCTACTACAACCACAACCAGCACCACCACCACCACCGCTACCACTTTTCCCACCACTACCACCAACAACACCACTAACAACACCATCAACAACACCACCAACAACACCACCAACAACCACAACCCTAGCGGCTTTCCTTTTAGGTCGGTACTTATAGCCTGGATGCATGCACAAATGCAGCTCCCTCAGTCGTTTGGCCTCGTCGATGAAGGGCGTCTTGGCGGCTTCACTCAAAGCCTTCCACTCACTGCCCAGTCTCTTGGAGATCTCCGAGTTGTGCATGCTGGGATGGGACGCTGCCAGTTTCTTGCGTTGGCCTCTAGACCAGACCATAAAGGCGTTCATTGGTCGCTTAACGTGGCCTGAGGTGCTTTGGGTGGGGAGGGTTGAAGGCGGGGCGAGGAGGGTTGAGGGTGGGGTGGGATGGTTTAAGGACAGAGTGGGATGGTTTGAGGGCAGGGTGGGATGGTTTAAGGACAGGGTGGGATGGTTTAAGGGCAGGGTGGGATGGTTTAAGGACAGGGTGGGATGGTTTGAGGGCAGGGTGGGATGGTTTGAGGGCAGGGTGGGAAGGTTTAAGGGCAGGGTGGGATGGTTTGAGGGCAGGGTGGGATGGTTTGAGGGCAGGGCAAGGAGGGTTGAAGGTGGGATTGGATGGGTTGAAGGGAAGATAGAGAGGGGAAAAATTGAAGGGGTGATGGAGTGGGTTGAGGGCGTGATGGGGAAAGTTAATGAAATGTTGTTGTTGCCGGTATTGTAGTAGTAGCAAGGCCTATGGTCGATTTGTTGACTGTAGTTTCTCGGGTTGCTTTCGTAATTGTTGTTGTTGCTGTTGCTGTTATTGTAGGTGTTGTTGCTGTTATTGTTATAGTTGTTTCTATTGTTGCTTTGCATTTTTTTGTTTGGATGTTTTTAAAGAATGGTTTAATAAAAATAATTCAAGTAAGATTGAAGCACTGCCTAAGAACTGGTCGTCCGTTCATTTCTTCATCCATTTATATAGACACATAAACACACACGTACATACACACTTAAACACACACACACACACACACACACACACACACACACACACACACACACACACACACACACACACACACACACACACACACACACACACACACACACACACACACACACACACACGTACATACACACTTAAACACACACACACACACACACACACACACACACACACACACACACACACACACACACACACACGCACGTACACACAATCTCACACAAACACAAACACACACACACAAATAGCTCCACCCACCTCTGTTTCCATTGGCTCTTCCACTTGAAGTGTATCCTAAGTGGCTTCTTCCAAACTTTCCATTCCTCCCACACTTCTTGTACACGTGCTTGTACACAGAGGCTTTGTGAACATGATTTTATTTCTTCAAAGTGATGTCTTCTTGGATAATGATAAATTCATGTTTCCAATTGCCTTACAATAGAATACAACAAAGAATATTATTAATGTGTGGTAAACCTGCTTCAAGTCTTCATGAACTGAATCTCTCTCATCCTTTACTTATCTCATCCATCCCTCTACCAATCCATTCATTTATCCATTAATCTATCTATTCACTTACTCATTCACCTATCTATCCATCCATCCATTCCTCATTCACTTTCCACTAATTTAATTCTTCCACACAAAACTGCAGCCGTTTTTTTCTGTCCTAATCTCTTCTCAATTGTATTTTTCACTGACCACTCAACACACACACACACACACACACACACACACACACACACACACACACACACACACACACACACACACACACACACACACACACACACACACACACACACACACACACACACACACACACACACACACACACACACACACACACACACACACACACACACACACACACACACACACACACACACACACACACACACACACACACACACACACACACACACACACACACAAACACACACATACACACACACACACACACACACACACACACATACACACACACACACACAAACACACACACACAAAAACACACACACAAACACTAACCCTTTCCATCCTTCCTTCCATCCCCAAATAAGTGTCAGCTGAAGATACAAGAGGTTGAATAGGTTTCTAATTGGAGTGATGCAGACAAGAAGACAGACAAGAAGACAGACAAGAAGACAGACAAAGACAGACAAAGACAGACAAAGACACTAATAGATAGACAAACAAACAGAAAAAGAGTCAGGCATGAGAAAAATAAACGGACACAGAAATAAATAAACGAACATAGGAAAAAATAGAGAGACAAATGAAGTAGAAAATAGAAAAACAAACTAAGTGGCAAATAGGAGGACAATTAGAGGAACACGGAAGCCCATTGAAGCGACCGTCTGGTGCATAACACAATCAGAAGCATGCAACAAATGCCATTAGGTTCTCCTGCTTGTCCTGTGCTGGTGGTGGTGGTGGTGGCTGTTTTGCAGTGGTTGTAGTAGTAGTGGCTGTATGGTAGTAGTAGTGGCTGTATTGTAGTGGTAGTGGTTGTATAGTAGTGGTAGTGGTTGTATTGTAGTGTTAGTGGTTATAGGAGTAGTGGCTGTGATAGTGAAAATTCATATATAAAAAACGAGCGGTAGGCTTTGGCAGTAGTAAAACAATTTTAACGATTATTTGAGAAAAATGTGCTTTATTATTATTATTATTATTATTATTATTATTAGTAGTAGTAGTAGTAGTAGTAGTAGTAGTAGTAGTAGCAGTAGTAGTAGTAGTAGTTGTAGTAGTAGTAGTAGTAGTAGTAGTAGTAGTAGTAGTAGTAGTAGTAGTAGTAGTAGTAGTAGTAGTAGTAGTAGTAGTAGTTGTAGTAGTAGTAGTAGTAGTAGTAGTAGTAGAAATAGTAGTAGTAGTAGAAAAAGAAGAAGTAGTAGTAGTAGTAGTGTTGTTGTTGTTGTCATAGAGACGGTCACGTGGTGTGTGGTCACGATAAAGGAGACTAATCGAATGAGGAGGCTAATAAGACGTGGTATTGTGTGGCTGCTGTGGTGTGGTGGTGGTAGAGGCTGTGGTAGTGGTGGTGGTGGAGGCTGTGGTAGTAGAAGCTGTGGTAGTGGTGGTGGTGGAAGCTGTGGTAGTGGTGGTGGTGGAGGCTGTGGTAGTGGTGGTGGTGGAGGCTGTGGTGGTGGTGGTGGTGGAGACTGTGGTAGTGGTGGTGGTGGCTGTTGTGGTGTGGTGGTGGTGGAGGCTGTGGTAGTGGTGGTGGTGGAGGCTGTGGTAGTGGTGGAGGCTGTGGTAGTGGTGGTGGAGGCTGTGGTAGTGGTGGAGGCTGTGGTAGTGGTGGTGGAGGCTGTGATAGTGGTGGTGGTGGCTGTTGTGGTGTGGTGGTGGTGGTGGTGGCGGCTGTGGTAGTGGTGGTGGTGGAGGCTGTGGTAGTGGTGGTGGTGGAGGCTGTGGTAGTGGTGGTGGTGGAGGCTGTGGTAGTGGTGGTGGTGGAGGCTGTGGTAGTGGTGGTGAGGCTGTGGTGGTGGTGGTTTGAATGTGGTGGTGGTGAAAGTAGTGGCATGGCATTTGCTTGCTATTGTAGGGGTTGTTGGGATGGTTGTAGTAGTAGTGGTTGTGGTGTAGTTACGGTTGTTGTGGTGGTTTGTAGCAGTAATTGAATTTGAAGAAAAAGCGCTATAGAAATTTATTTGATTGATTGATTTTAGTAGTAGTTTTAGATATAAATCCTAATTGAGGTGTCAATGGATTAACAGTGTTCTCATGGAAGTGTAACGGACACAGTGGTTCTGAGAAGACTTCCGTGTGGGGCTGCAACATTGTGTGCATGGAAGGGAAACGCAAGAAACTCCATGAATCGATTTGCCTTCCACATCCTCCCACATCCTTCCACATCCTTCCACATCCTCCTACATCCTCCCACATCCTTCCACATCCTCCCCCATCCTTCTACATCCCTGAACCATCTATCCATTCACCACACCATGCAGCCTTCTCTACACCACCATTCACCACACCCCTCTACTACACCACCATGCACCCCACCACCATGCCCCACACCACCATGCACCACACCACCATGCACCACACAACCATGCACCACACCACCATGCACCACACCACCATGCACCACACAACCATGCACCACACCACCATGCAACCTCCTTCCCAACACCTTCAGGAAATGCAATTCTTCAGCCGTGATGAGATTTGTTGCACTTTAATAACATTCAATAACTACTCTCTCTATCTCCTTACTCTCTCTTACGACTTTTTACTTTTTTTTCTTTCATTTCTTTTTCTTTATCCTTTTCCTAAATATTTTACCATTCTTCTCTTCTTTCTTTTATTATTTCGCATTCTCTTCCTCTTCTACTTTTTCTCCTCATCCTCCTCCTCCTCCTCCTCCTCCTCATCCTCTTCTTTTCTCTCTCCTCTTCTTTCAGATGACCACTTGCGTGCGAGATCATCTCCCTACACAGAAGTGCGTCGGAAATATCAAAGAAAAACGGATCAGAACTATTATCAGTAGTATTATATAAAATCAAATGAAATTATTGTTATCGTCATATAGAACATATATCATATATGTCACATCATATAGAACATATATCATATATATCACATCATATAGAACATATATCATATATATCACATCATATAGAACATATATCATATATATCACATCATATAGAACATATATCATATATATCACATCATATAGAACATATATCATATATATCACATCATATAGAACATATATCATATATATCACATCATATAGAACAAGTTTTAGTGATAATATAATGAATAAAAGCTGGTAAAAATGTATATCAATAAATAGGAATATATTTAAAGAGAAATACATAATTACATAAATAACCATTAAGTATTATTCACAAATTTCAAACAATATTCTCTTATTCGTCATCACTTACAATAACAACACTTCATTCAACTACAACTACTCCACCACCGTACAACATCATCATCATCCCCTCCTCCTCCCTCCCCCCTCTAATCCATCCTAATCCATTATTCTACCCCCTTACTTACACATTCTGCCTGCATGTTTTACAGTGTACACCTTTAATGTACACATTTAATAAAGAGATCTTGGCTTGTCTTTTATTGGACCAATTAGAATTCAATAAATACACGTACAAAGGCGTACTCACACGTACACAAGAGTATCGCTCGATTGACTACAAAACGATGATGATGGTGATGATGATGATGATGAAGATGATGATGAGAAGATGATGATGAGAAGGGTGGTGATGATGATGAAAAAGTGGAAATAAAAATCATTAAACAATAATATAAAAACAATAATTAGAATGAGGATGAACCGACGGCGAATAGGAAGAATTACAGTGTACAACTAGCACTACTAGTACTGCTAGTCCTACTAGTCCTACTAGTACAACTAGTACTACTAGTACTAGACGATGATGGTGATGATGATATTAAGATGATGATGATGATGATATTAAGATGATGATGATGATGATATTAAGATGATGATGATGATGATATTAAGATGATGGTGATGATGATATTAAGATGATGATGGTGTTGATAGCGATGCAGAAATCTGAGATACTGAAGAAAACAATAAAGTAAAAGCGACAGCGATAATAATAATAATAAATAAAATTCATAAATTAGTATGAATTTATTACCCAGCCTTGACTCTACACCTATGATGATGATGATGATGATTATGGTGATGATGATTATGATGATGATATTAAGATGATGATTATGGTGATGATGATGATGATTATGATGATTTAGATCTTTATTCTTTAATGAAGCAACGTCTAAAGAACGTATGTAGGACTAGAGATGCCATAGCAGACCATGAGTAGGAAGGGATGATGATGATAATGATGATGGTTATGATGATGATCATGATGATGGCAATGATGATGATGCTAATAACAGCAAAGAAAGGAAGCCAAAGGCTGGAAGCGATATACAAAGATATAAAAGACCGAGAATAAATACAGAGGTGCAAAGTTTTTGTTGCTGCTGATGATGATGATGATGATGATGTTGATGATGATTATAAAAAAGAAGATCATCGTTATCATCATTTAAAAGATGAGATGCATGAATAAGCAGGCGACGTACATACAACACGGATGTGCATGTGTGTGTATGTGTGTGTGTGAGCGTGTGTGTGTGCATTTGCACTAAATAACATTTTTATACAAAATAATACGTTATTACTATTTAAATAATTACAAATTATATTCACATTAATATAAAAGCAATAATACAATTATAATTATAATAATATTATTTATACCAGCAGTAATAAAATGAAAATAACGGAATAATAACAAAATTAATAATAATAATAATAATAATAATAATAATAATAATAATAATAATAATAATAATATTAATAACTGAATAATAATAATCATAATAATAATTTCCTGAGAACACACAAAGGAAACACAGGTTTCAGTTTGTTCCTTTGCTCCACGCAGAATGCTGATGCAATTGCTAAGAACAAAAGCAATAACAAAACGAATAATAAAAATTATTGTAAAAATAATAATAATTATAAACACTATTATTATTATTATTATTATTGCAAAACTGCTTATAGTAACGTCCTAAAAAAGTAAAAATAGAAATTAATAATGAAAATGTTTAAAACAAAAAACGAAAGAGAGTCACACTATTGCCAGAAGGTTAAAGCTAAATATCATTGCTACTAAACAATTAATTTAAATAAATAAATAATAAATAATAAAAATAACAATAATAATAAAAATAAAAACTTTAAGAAAGTGGGACTGGTGCAAAGATGGAGTGAGACGTTCATGAAAATGAGAAATTCGCCTCCGAAACATAAAAGCACCGATACACAATCAACTCGCCACAATGCTTTGGCTGCTCTTTTTCGCGCCTTTAATGAATTGCGCGCTATATAATAAAATATAAATGATCAATTAATTAGCTGTTTGGCTCGACGCGCCACTATCACTTCTACCTCCCCCACCATCATCAACTTCTCTCCCCCCATCTCTACGCTCTCTCACTATCAGCATCTCTACTTCACCCCCTCTCCACCATCTAAACCCCCCACACAATCACTCTACCCACCCACCTTTAAGCTTCCCAGATCACTCAAAATCACTCCTACCCCCCCCCCCCCAAATCACTCAAGAATGTCCGAGTACTGGCGACGGGTTGATGGAGTGGTTGCTGGAGGCAGCGGTGGTGGTGGTGGTGGCGTCAGGGTTGTTCTGGTTCATGAGGAGGCGCGTGCAGTCGACCGAGCGAGCGGACTGCGCGTAAAAGAGCGCGTTGTGGCTTTCGTGGTCGAGGAGGAAGGGATTCGCGCCATGCTGTGTGAGGGCGAGATGGTGTGTTGAGGGGGAGAAAGAGTGTTGTGTAAGCGTGGGTGTGTTGTAGAAAAGTACAATCCACACACACACCCACAACATCAACCCACACAACAACACACCCACACATCAACCCACACAACATCAATCCACACAACATCAATCCACACAACAACACACCCACAACATCAACCCCCACAACACACCCACAACATCAACCCACACAACAACACATCCACAACACAACATACACAAAAACAACAACAACAACCTGCACATCCACTTAACCCCACAAAACAACAACAAAACAACAACAAGAACACACCCATATGAGCAGCTGCAGATGCACCACATTAGCGAGGGCTGCAGCGATGTGCAGTGCTGTGCGAGTGTCCACTTTGCTGTAGGGGGTGTTCACCTATGGGGGGAGTGGGTCGGAAGAGCGGGTGGTGGTGATGGAAGGAGGGATAGTGGGTGAATTAGTAGCCCCTAGAAAACCCTCAACCACCTGCTACCCTCCAGTTCATTTACTATCCTTCCCCACTCCCCTGAAAACCATCAACTTTTTCTCCTCCCAACAAACCACCCTCTTCCACCCCAACAAACAACCCACACCCAACAAACCACACCTGCCTCCCCAAAAAATCACACCCCCAACAAACCAAATCCCTCCCCAACAAACCACACTTACCCCCCCAACAAACCACCACCCAAAAAACCACCCTCCCCCCCCCCAACAAACCACACCTGCTCGGGGGAACAGTAAGCCAAGACGAGGAGACACTTGACGACGTCCTGCCTCGCCACGGCGTCCATCAACTGCTGCGTCACAGGCACGTCTTGGTAGGGCAGTGGTGGCAGGAAGGCCTTGCGTTCGTACTTGGCGCGAATCCACTTCTCCTTCTCGTCCCTGGGATGGTGGGTGGGTTGGGATATGGTGGTTTGGGTTGGGATGGGTGGGTTGGTTTGGGTGGGTGGGTTGGTTTGGGTGGGTTGGGATGGGTGGGTTGGTTGGGTGAGTTGGGATGGGTGAGTTGGGATGGGTAGGTTGGGATGGGTGGATTGGGATGGGTGGATTGGGATGGGTGGATTGAGATGGGTGGATTGGGATGGGTGGGTTGGGATGGGTGGGTTGGTTGGGTGGGTTGGTTGGGTGGGTTGGTTGGGTGGGTTGGGATGGGTGGGTTGGTTGAGGGGTTGGTTGGGTGGGTTGGTTGGGTGGGTTGGTTGGGTGGGTTGGGATGGGTGGGTTGGGATGGGTGGGTTGGGATGGGTGGGTTGGGATGGTGGGTTGGGATGGGTGGGTTAGGATGGGTGGGTTAGGATGGGTGGGTTGGGATGGGTGGGTTGGGATGGGTGGGTTGGGATGGGTGGGTTGGTTGGGTGGGTTGGTTGGGTGGGTTGGGATGGGTGAGTTGGGATGGGTGAGTTGGGATGGGTAGGTTGGGATGGGTGGATTGGGATGGGTGGATTGGGATGGGTGGATTGGATGGTTGATGGAGTGGACGGGTGAGGTTATGAATGGGGTGGATGAGTAAGTGAGGTGGTTGATGGGATGGGTGAGATGGGTGAGGTTATGAGAGTTGGGAAGGGTTGATGGGTGGGTGGGTAAGTGGTTGATGGGATAAAAAAAAGAGTGGTTGAATAGTGAGTGTATTAGTTGAATCATCTCCACAATCCTTCCCCCATACACCACCATCCCTCCACACCACCCCCTCCCCAAAACCTTAATCTTCACACCCCCACCCAAACCGAATTGCATTGGACTCGTCGCAACATGAACTCATCGCGAAATTTTTTTAAAATTTTTTATTTTTTTATTTTGTGAATAAATATAATTATAAAAACTTATTAATAGTGAAATTAAAAATTTACTCGAAAAAGGCTAAATGTAGCCTAACGTACGAAACAGGCTGAATGTAGGCTAAAAACTCGTGGCGAAAAAAAAGTTAGGCTACATTTAGCCTGTTTCGACGAGTAAATTTTTAATTTCACTATTAATAAGTTTTTATAATCATATCTATTCACAAAATGTAAAAAAAAAAATTAATTTCGCGACGAGTTTTTAGCCTACATTTAGCCTGTTTCGTACGTTAGGCTACATTTAGCCTGTTTCGACGAGTAAATTCTTAATTTCACTAGTTATAAGTTTTTATAATCATATTCATTCACAAAATAAAAAAACATTTTTTTTCTTTTTTCGCGACGAGTTCATGTTGCGACGAGTCCAATGCATACCCCCAAACCCACTATCCCCCCCATGCACCCTTCCGCCCCTAAACCACCTATTAGAAGTGGGGGCCGGCTTCTCCCTGCCCTGCATGCTGGCCTCGAAGATCGAATTGGCTGCGGCATTGCCAATCGCTGTCAACACCATCACCAACTCAGAACTGGTGATGGGGAAGATGATGGTGATGATGATTTTAGTGGTGATGAAGATGAACCTAACCTTAACCCTCTCCCCTCATAACCTTAATCCTTCCTCTGAACCATCCCAACCTCTCCATCCAGACCACCCCATCCCAACCCCCCTCTCTCTTCAAACCACCAACCCAAACCCCTCCCCACTCCCTACAAAAAACCATCCAAATAACACCCACCAAACCATCGCCCTCCTACTCACGGCCAGTCATCAAGGTCGAGGGATCGAACCCTGGAGATGTGCGTGCCCAGGTTGCGGTGTACGCCCGAGCACTCAATGCAAACCAGGATGCCCAGGTTCAACGAGGCCCAGTCTGGGTCTGTGGTGATGTGGGGATGGGGGGGGGGGAAGAGTTTAGCGGGGGCTAGTGGGGGTTAGTGGGGGGTTTGAGAGTGGTATTGATTTAGTGGTGGTGGTGGTGGTGGTGGTAGGATATGGTGGGTTTGAAGATGGTGATGAACGATAACTAAAATGATAGTATGATGGTATCTTAAAGATAAGTTAGGTCTTAATCGAAGGTGTCTTTGAAATGATGATGATGATCTTTGGAAAGATGATGATGATCTTTGGAAAGATGATGATGATCTTTGGAGTTATGATGATGATCTTTGGAATGATGATGATAATCTTTGGAATTATGATGATGATCTTTAAAAATGATGATGATCTTTAAAAATGATGATTATCTTTGGAATTATGATGATGATCTTTGGAATTATGATGATGATTTTTGGAGTTATGATGATGATTTTTGGAATTATGATGATGATCTTTGGAATTATGATGATGATTTTTGGAGTTATGATGATGATTTTTGGAATTATGATGATGATCTTTGGAATTATGATGATGATTTTTGGAGTTATGATGATGATTTTTGGAATTATTATGATGATTTTTGGAGTTATGATGATGATCATCTTTAGAAATGATGGTGATGCCGATTTATTTAGAACGAAGCTAGCATGCATAGACAATGAAGGATCATTACTAGGAGCGCCACAGTCGGCACAAGAGTGGTTGCCTGAGGTCGATCTAATGGCCAGTGCAACGCTTGAGTCGGTGGAGGAAAGACTGTTTCGGTTCTGTTGATGGAGGGAGGGTGGGTGTTTGGATGAGTGGATGGATAAGAAAGTTCGATAGATGGATAAATAAAAAAATGGATAATGGATAGAGAGATGGATAAATAAATGGATGAATTAAATAGATAAGTGGATGAATGGGTGAATGGATGGAATAATAGCAAGATGAATGGATGGATAGATGAATGGATGGATAGATGAATGAATGGATGGATAGATGAATGAATGGATGGATAGATGAATGAATGGATGGATAGATGAATGAATGGATGGATAGATGAATGGATGGACAAATGAAAGGATGAATAGTTACATTGAGTTTGTCGCTGATGTTCTGTTGTAGACTGTAGAGGATTTGCTGCTCAATCGCCAACACCCAATCCTCGCGGTCCTGTTCACCATCATCACCATTATCATCATCATTATCACCACCACCATCATCATTATCAACACCACTACAATCACCACCACCACAACCACCATCATCATCACCACCACCACCATTATCATTATCACCACCACCACAACCAGCATCATCATCATCACCTCTGCAGACTGCGCCTTGAAGTGCCATTGTTGGTTGTCGAGGGAGTGGAGCAGGAACTCAAGGCCTGCGTTGACGTCTGTGTGTGTGTGTGTGTGCGTGTGTGTGTGCGTGTGCGTGTGTTGACGTCTGTGCGTGTGTGTATGTGTGTGTTGACGTCTGTGTGTGTGTGTGTGTGTGGATGATGCATTGACGTCTGTGTGCGTGTGTGTGTGCGTGTGTGTGTGTGTGTGTGTGTGTGTGTGTGCGTGTGTGTGCGTGAGTGTGTGTGCGTGCATGTGTGTGCGTGTGTGTGTGGATTTGAGAAGCGTGGGTGAAGATCTATTGCAGCCCTCACTACCACTCCCCCCTTCACCACCCTGCCCCTTTTCCCTACCACGCGTTCTTTCCCCTCTCCCCTCCCCCTTATTTCAGTTGCGTGCCCGGGCGCTATACAAAAATGATAATAATAATAATTATTATTATTATTCACTCCCACCCCTCTCTCTTCCTCACTACTAATTACTAACCCTCCCAGCTGCTAACCACCTTCTACCACACCCTCCCCTCTCTCAACCCACCCTTCCCTTCTCTCAACCCACCCCTCCCCTCTCTCAACCCACCCTCCCCTCTCTCAACCCACCCTCCCCTCTCTCAACCCACCCTCCCCTCTCTCAACCCATCCTCCCCTCTCTCAACCCACCCCTCCCCTCTCTCAACCCACCCTCCCCTCTCTCAACCCACCCTCCCCTCTCTCAACCCACCCTCCCCTCTCTCAACCCACCCTCCCCTCTCTCAACCCATCCTCCCCTCTCTCAACCCACCCCTCCCCTCTCTCAACCCACCCTCCCCTCTCTCAACCCACCCTCCCCTCTCTCAACCCACCCCTCCCCTCTCTCAACCCACCCTCCCCTCTCTCAACCCACCCTCCCCTCTCTCAACCCACCCTCCCCTCTCTCAACCCACCCTCCCCTCTCTCAACCCACCCTCCCCTCTCTCAACCCACCCTCCCCTCTCTCAACCCACCCTCCCCTCTCTCAACCCACCCTCCCCTCTCTCAACCCACCCTCCCCTCTCTCAACCCACCCTCCCCTCTCTCAACCCACCCTCCCCTCTCTCAACCCACCCTCCCCTCTCTCAACCCACCCTCCCCTCTCTCAACCCACCCTCCCCTCTCTCAACCCACCCTCCCTCTCTCAACCCACCCTCCCCTCTCTCAACCCACCCTCCCTCTCTCAACCCACCCTCCCCTCTCTCAACCCACCCTCCCCTCTCTCAACCCACCCTCCCCTCTCTCAACCCACCCCTCCCCCTCCTCACTGGCATCGAGTCCCTTGCCTCCACTCTTGAGTCTGCGATGCCTCTTCTTGGCATCCCCCATCAGCTTTGACCCCTCTCCTCCCGGTACTGTGGTGGTGGTAGTGGTAGTTGTGGTGGTGGTTGTGGTGGTGGTGGTTGTGGTGGTGGTGGTAGTTGTTGTGGTGGTTGTGGTGGTGGTTGTGGTGGTGGTGGTTGTGATGGTGGTAGTTGGGGTGGTGGTGGTAGTTGTGGTGGTGGTAGTTGTGGTGGTAGTTGTTGTGGTGGTAGTTGTGGTGGTAGTTTTGGTGGTAGTTGTGGTGGTAGTTGTGGTGGTGGTAGTTGTGGTGGTGGTAGTTGTTGTAGTGGTAGTTGTTGTGGTGGTAGTTGTGGTGGTAGTTGTGGTGGTAGTTGTGGTGGTAGTTGTGGTGGTGGTAGTTGTTGTAGTGGTAGTTGTTGTTGTTGTTGTGGTAGTTGTGGTGGTAGTTGTGGTGGTAGTTGTGGTGGTGGTAGTTGTTGTTGTTGTGGTAGTTGTGGTGGTAGTTGTGGTGGTGGTAGTTGTGGTGGTGGTAGTTGTTGTGGTGGTTGTGGTGGTGGTTGTGGTGGTAGTTGTGGTGGTATTTGTGGTGTTGTTTTGTGGTGTTTTAGTTGTTTGATGGGGGTTGTGGCACAAAAAATGAAAAAACAACATAGTTTCAGACCCCCATCTCCCCCCCC